>BPLR01007459.1:0-119745 GCA_021605095.1 Caerostris extrusa
TTAGAATATTAGTTCTTAAAGCTAGACTTATTTCCTCAGCAAATCCAGGAACGTATCAGTATTTGAATTAAGGGCACTACCGCAGGGAATTTCTACAAAAATTCAATAAATATTCATCAAAAAAAAAAAGAATTTATCGTTTTGAAATTTAATATTTCATATAGTTAATACTTATTTGAGAAATCGTTTTTGTTCGACTTTGCTCGTCAGACCAATGTTTCACTTAAAAGGGAGTTTTTATCATTGATTAATATACTAATCTGTATACAATATTAATTTTGATATAGTGTACCATTCATGGAGAACAATATAATAATTTAACCACACATTATAATTAATAAAACGATTAATGTAGTAATAAATATTGACTTCGGTTAGAAAAAACATGCACTCAAACCTTTTTTTGTGTGTGTGTGGTAGATTGGGACAATTCGAAAGTAGGTTTGAGTGCGATCTTTCAATTTATTTTTATTCACATATTAAATTTTCTGATTTTTGAATGTTTGTCTATGTACTTTTACTTATAAAACGGTTTTCTAATTTATTTTCAGATACCGTATAAAAAAGTCGAACCAAAAAACGTCCCCTTCCCCTCCCCCAAAAAGTCACACAAAAATAAAAATTATACCATTTTAGACAGTGAATGGACTTTTCCTTTTATAAAACAGTCATGGTCTAGTAAATGGGCATTACGGTGAGTTATAAAATTACATAAAAAAGTATTTCAGGTACTTAAAACTTTTAGAGATTCAAGGTATACTTTTTGACAAAAAAAAAAATGCAAGATTCACTTTAGTAAGCCTTATTTTTTTCGACTAGAATTTCTAAAACGAAACCAAGATATTGAAATTTGTATAGGGAACTAATAAAGAGTTATATTTTAATTCCTTTCACAAAAAAAAAAAAAAAAATAAAAATAATAAACAATAATTGAATTAAACAGGAGAAAAGATATTATCATTAAGGCAAATTTGATTATTTCAATCATTTCGAAATTACTGCAGGAAAATGAAGTGTGATAGATATAGCTCAGTGTGTCACGTTTTTTTAAGTACGTGAAAAGTGTTAAATGCCATTTAAAACTAAAAATGTTAAAACGCAGAAGCAAAATAAATAACTGGAATTTTTTTATATACTTTTGTAAGCATAGCCATTAAGAAGGTTAAATTTTGGAATCACTGAATGATAGATTTTAAATTTAAAATAAAATTTTACAAAAATCCTTAATATGTAAATCCAATTTAGTTTTTAGAGAGCACATCTTATTTTTTAAATACGCTGAAACAGTTTACAAAATTTATAAAGTATTATAATAGTATTTATTAAGTTTTTATTACAGTGTTCTTAATCTAGTTCCCATTTTGTAAGTAGGGGACAGGGACAAGCTCAGTAAATAAATGAATTGGTAATTCTTCTACATTGCGTTCATATTATGAGCAGAAATAGTTCTTTTATTAATTGTCCTTTTAAAATTTATAAAACTGATTCAGTGTGTTAATGTAGTTCCCATTTCGTAAGTATGGGATAAGTGCAAGTTCAATAAATAAATGGATTTTTAATTCTTCTACATTGCGTTCGTATTATGAGCAGAAATTGTTTTATTCATATTTTAACATAATTTCCACAATTTTTTAAAAGACGTTTTCAGCAAACAAATTGTTCGATTAGTTTTTAAGAATTATGCAGTGAAAAAGAAATTTTAACCTTTATAAGCAACTATTATTTTGATACAAATATTATTTTAGAATGTTACTAATGTAAGAATAAAAATTACCTAGAAAACATGCATAATTTTCTAAAAGAAGTGTATTATTTTGATAAGAGAAATATATATATTAATCATTTTAGTTAATGCTTATCATACCGATCAATAAATTTATTACATCTATAATGGTTAGTATTCAATAAAATGTCTTCATAGTAAGTTGAGTTAGAAATTACTTGTAGTAAATTAAATATTGAAGAACATATTTCAAATGTTAGGATTTAGAAATAACAGATAGATTTAGTATGGTATCTTAGAGATACCATAGAGATACCATAGATGATAGCAGATTCTCTTTTGTAACAATCTTATTTGAAGACACTTTTAAAAACTAATTCTTAATTGTGTTATTAAAAATCTTTAACGAAAGTTCAATTTTGGAAAGAAAATATTTCTAGATTAAAAGTTGATCTACAAAGTCTCTTTAAAATTTTTGTAAGTAGAGAGAACATTAACATAGGAATCATAATAATTTAAATAAAAGTAATTGAAATAATTACGGTGAATTTCAGATAATTATAACATATTGGTGATAATATGAAAACAGCGTTACATATGAAATTATGAAACAACATGCAAATTTTAGCCGGATTATTCATAATTTCCAAGGACATTTAGAAACAGCTAATACATCCCAGAACTTTACTTTTTAAGTTTGAAATAAGGAATGAGATATCAGCTTATGTTCGCAGCATCAGAGACAATCACGATTTATGCCTCCAGTTATGATTAACGATTTCTTCTTATATTTCAAGTAATTCAGGTAACACTAATGAATAGATTCTAATTAATTACAGCAAACAAATGAATTGTGTTTCATTACCACTGATTAATTTTTGCAAAATAGTTTTAAATGGAAATACCTCAAAAATTACAATATGCAACAAAAGCCCCCAATTAAAAATTTTTAAATAATTTTTCTAAAAGGATTCTAAATTCGTTAGTGTTTGTGGGTTAACTTGATATTGTATTATAGTGTGTGATGATTTTATAAATTTTAACAAATGGTGATATTTTCCATAATTTCAATTTATTCCTTCATACTAAATAGAACAATTTCCATACTTTTATTAACAGAGTACAGAAATTGCTGATGTGTTTTTGACACAAAATGTACTTTTATAAACAAAAGAAAAATTATAAGTAGACTTGTATAAAGCGTTGTACAAAAGTACTTAAAATAAGCGTGCATCTAAGTTTTTCTTATCTAATCAATATAACTAGGCTTCTAATCATAAAAGTAATTTTTTTTCCATACTGTTGTAACGTGTCGGCTTAACTAGACTTATAACGGCTTCAAGAAGAGGGCCATTTTCAGGTTCATTTAACACTTTAAATTTTATTTCAAATATTATAGACATATATATATAGAACTCTATTTACAAAAAATGAAAATTAGGATATAAATTAGAAATGCACAAGTGCAGTTCACTCAAGTTCAAAGATTTTCAGAGTTCTCTAGTCTACGACAAATATAAACACCTGTACTGCGGCAGATCTTAACTATCACACGGCGTATTCATGAAACCATAAAACTTTTGAAAACAGGTGGAAAACTCCGGCCTATTCAGTCACTTCAGAGAAAAAAAAAAAACTTCTGGTCAAAGCAGAACTCTCTCTTTTCTTCACAAAAATATCCTTTTTAAGACAATCCGTCAAAAAAGGAGAGGGGTGGGGGTATCATCTTTCCTCACTTCTCATTACAGTAGACATTTCTCAACTCGAGGCTATCACCAATCACGATGGAACAACTTGTGGTATATCAATACATTCAATCTGAGATTGTTTCGACCTGTGAAGGTCACACAGACATTCGCTAATTCCCTCATTATATATGATACCGAATGTCTGCTATTAAATTTGAGTGACAGGTTGTTCATGCAATTAATGTCTCTAAACATCTAATTGCATGTGATATAACTAACCCACATTAAAGCTTGTCTGCTGTCAAATTTGAGTAATGGTTTATTATATGTTTGCCAATAACATAAATTCCTCTCTAATGGGAATTAAATGGCAAAACTCTTCTCGTGAGAAAAAATGCTTCGCTGTTCCTGTTTCATAATTCCATTCAGTGATAAACAAATTAATTTTATTTAATTAGAATGTGTTTCTGTAGTCTGATAATCGGATAGCGTATTACTATAACATAATAATCAAACAATAAATAAGTTCATTAAGTAAGCAATTCAAAAATAAAAATAGAAATCTGATATATTTACTTTTACTTCTTTTATAAAATGGACAATAAATGAAATAATCCTAATAAGGTAGTACGAGACAAGGTAAACTTCAAAATTATATATACTAAGTAATAAACTGCTAATCATTGAGCTTTTCCAATTAATTCACAACAACGTAAACAATGTAAGAATAATATACATGTTTGTATTACTGAAAAGAAGCTTTGTAAATAATAATATACATGCTGATATTAGTGGAAAGAAATTTTGTAATTAACAATATACATGTTGATATTAGTGGAAAAAAGCTTTGTAAATAATAATTTCCATGTTGAGAATAGTGTAATGTATCACATTCACGATTCTTAGAAATGAGAAAAAAGAAGAGAAATCCACAATAGAAAAATTGAAATCTCGGTTCCATTCTGCGTAAACATTTTAAATAACTGTATATGGAGGAGATGAGAGCTTTTTTTAAATTATTACTTGCGAAATAATTTAACGGATCGCTTATAAAAAAAAAAGAAGAAGGACGAATTTTAAATCCCTGATTATAGGCATTAGCCTTTTCTAGAAGACTTGAAGAGGGTTTCAAAATCTAGAAGAAAATGAGTAGCGGATGTTGAAATTTTGGCCTCAGCTGGTCTCGAAATCTTAATCTGTCTCTAAGCCCACGAAGCGACTAGTGGTACACATTAAAGTTAAGTAAGCTGTTTCTTCAACTCTATCTTAATAATGGCTTCGAGGCGAAACAAATGAAGAGGAAAAGACGAGTTTATTAGAAAATCTTCAGTAAGGTGTCAGGCATCGTTTACTGACTCAATCATATTTTTCGTTTTAACTTAAAATCAGTTTAATTCATAAATTAATTTGGGAAGAGTTTGGGATTGTTATTGTATTTTCTATAAACAATTTTCGTTGTACATGGAACTTTGTAGAATAATAATTAGAACAAAAGTTCTTTTTGGGTAGAAAAAGAATGTTAGTAACTCAAAATAAAGTCAAAAATAGGACTTCTGTTTTGAAAGAGATTCATATATAAAAAATCAATTTATTAATTAATCAATAAATACATTTTGAAGAGTTTGAGATTGCTATTATATTTTTCTATAAACAATTTTCATTATAAAATTATAATTAGAGAAAAAAAGTTAATTTTTGAGTAGAAAAAGAATATTGGTGACTAGAAATAAAATCAAAAATTGGATCTCTGTTTTGAAAACGATTCATATATAAAACCAATTATGTGAACTGAACTTAAGGAGAAGTTTTAATAACTATGAAATGAATTGCTTTTTGCCTGGGATTGTTATATTTTTCTATAAACAATTTTCATTGTAAAATAATAATTAGGGAGAAAAAAAGTTAATTTTTGAGTAGAAAAAGAATATTAGTAACTAGAAATAAAATCAAAAATCCCGGTTTTGAAAGCGATTCATATATAAAATCAATTATGTGAACTGAACTTAAGTATAATTTTTAATAATTATGAAATGAATTGATTTTGCATGGGAGTGTTATTATATTTTTTCTATAAACAATTTTCATTTTGCATGGAAGTTTGTAGTATAATAATTAGAAGAAAAAGTTCATTTTTTGGGTAGAAAAAGAATATTGGTAACTAGAAATAAAGTTAAAAATATAATCTCTGTTTTGAAAGCGATTCATGTATGTGAATTGAATTTAAGTATAACTTTTAATAATTATAAAATAAATTGATTTTTGCATGTATTTAAAATATAATTCTCTCTTATTAATAAATGACTGAGAATATTTGTGATTTTTGGGAATAAGGCAGTCTGTTTCTAATTTTATAATTTTTTATATATTCTATACTTAAAATGTTTAAAACCAGAAATAAAATATTAAAAAAAAAATTTCCATGCAGTAAAAGTATTTGATTTAAGTTTTTTTTATGATATTTTATGAAATCAAATTTATTAATCCAGAAATATTTGAATTAAAGGGATATTAAAAAATAAAAGATAAAAAAAAAATAGGCACAGAACAAAAAATAGGCGTTTATGTTAATTAAAAAAATCAAATTATATGTGACATTATATAATAAAAAATCACCGAAAAATCATTCAGATTACCATATATTTTTTTTTAATATTTTTCCAAGAAAAACTATATATTTTGATGTTTCTTCTCAAAATCTATTTATACTTAATATCATAAATTGTAAATGTAACAAATTTATAAAGATTGTGCAATTTATTAATTTAACCAATCAGAGTACAAATAGTTTTAAGTCAACAAATTATTTGTTCCTAAAGGTACATTTTTTTTTTACATAAACTTTTAACAATACAGTTTACAAAATGTTAAATTTCCATATAGAGTGTAAATTATTTAAAACTTCAAATTTTACGCATTCCAAATTTTAAATATTTTTTTATTCAAATGAATAGTTGAAAACATTTAATAGTTTTATTTAATTCAAATTCAATTACTCAAATGAATAAAATTCATATTTCAATTCCTTCACATGAATGAAATTCATATTTTAATTCATTCAAATGTTTCAGATGAACGAAATTCAAATTTCAATTCATTCAAATGAATTTTAATTCAAATAAATTTGATTAATGAATTTTAGTATAATATTTTTTAAATTTATAGTAAAACATTGTAACTCCTTTTTCTAATTAACTAAACATATGTACTAAAACTCTTTTTTTGTATTAAAACCACGATAAAAATTTGAAAACTTATATAGAAATTTAAAAATATCTTATAGCGGATAAATTTAAAATAAATTTATATTTTTGACTTAATTATGTGTTGGGGTTAATAAAGTTATTGAACTCGTCCAATGATGGTATATAAGCTTTTTTATTTTGATTTCTTAGCTAGTAAATTAATTTCACTTCAAACTCTCATAAATTATTCTATTTATAAATTTATTCGTTCAAACATCTTAAAATTAAAATTTTCAAAGATAATTTTTTGTAAATTTTTCTAAGATCTCATAAACTAACTTCGTTTCTTTAAAACAAAACGACTCTAATTTTTAATGCTTATTTTTTGAAAAATTTCTAAAAGTCTTCAAATTCTAAAAATTATGCTTATAGTTGCATAAATTTACTAAAGACATTTTAAGAAAATATTAATTTTGAAACTCATTGAACTTCTCATAATTTGAAATTTAAAAAAAGCTGCACGTGCAATTTTCCTTTTCCTTTTATTTAGTTTATGATGCTAATTTTTAATAATAATATTGCCTTTCTTCTGGAAAAAAATGACTTAATTTTTATATTTCTAAATTACTTCTATTAATTATTTAACACGTCAAAACTAAATCATAATAGCTTAACTCAAATATAGAAGTTGAATGTGATAATATATTGATTTATTTGATATATGGTATATTTTATTTGATATATTGACATATTGTATATTTTATTTGATATATTGATATATTGTATATTTTATTTGATATAGTGATATATTGTATATTTTCATCTTGTCATTACAGATTGCTAAAGTTAATTTTATTAAGACTTTCTAGAAACCCTTATATTACCATATATTTTTGTTGGATTCAATCTTTTATTAAAAAATATGACACGATAATTTCATAAGTATTTTTTTTAAAAAGTTTAACTGTTTCAATTTGAAGATGTTAAAAATATTACTGATTACGTCTTAATGACAAAACTGATTTTCTTAGAGAAATGATTCTTGGTATTTGTGAAAACACTTGACATATACGAAACGTCTGCGTTGAACAAACACTTGCAAAGTACAAATTATGTCAATTAGCCTCTTGCGTTGTTAGTCAGACTACCTGGTGGGAGTTTTTCGTGTTTTTCCCATATGGGAGGTAGTTCCCCTAAAAGTCCTCCCAGAAGGCACTGCCCTCCTTCTTCAGAGACATGGAGCAGAAGTCAGACTTCTACTTACGGGTTCTCCCTCATAACAGAAACTGCAACCCTCTTCCCTCCTTCCATGAGGATGATATCAATATTCCAACAACAACAAAACAATTATATCATTGTTGTTTTCGAATCATTTTGAATTGCACCCTTTTTTTTCTTTTGAACATCGGTGAGCCTCATATTCACTTATGTATGTCATGAATAGTTCATTGAAGGGCAAAAAAAAGAGCACATTTTCAGGAGACCAATTCCACATTTGAGTTCCGTATGGGAAGCCGTGAAAATTTCTCACTATGCAGCCTGATTCTCAATCGTGATTGAGTCTCTCTCGCATCTGAAAGCTGTTACTGCAATGGACGCCACCATCAATTCGCACCTAGTGCTTTGAGTCGTACGGCATGAGGTCAATTGTCAACAAGATCCAGCCTGTTATTACTACACTACACCTACAATTTTGAACGACGCCACCCCACCAAGTAATAATTACTGGTGAGGGGGAGATTGCATTCTCTCATATCCATTGAAGGACTTTCACGCCTACAGATTAGCTTCCCTTGATGGGGATTCAAACAGGGCATCTCTTTCAGAATCTCTACTCACATACACCAGGCAACTCTTGCGTTCAATTCAGGCCTTCAACTAAAAACATTTGTAATGTCTCAAAACATTTTAAAAATAAGATGGAAGAAATAATTTAGCCTTTTAGATAAATAAATATTCACCAAAATTTCTGTGTTTATTATACGAATTAATCATATACAGACACTGAAACACATCTAAATTCTTATTCCATTCGTGGAATAAATATATTTCGACGATCTCATTTAGTCCTAAGGAAGGAATATGTCTGCCTATTAATCATTGCATTTTCAATGGGATCCAAATCTTAAAATTCAACTTCCTGAGTAAGAATTAATTAATTGCGAGTTTCAAGAATCCTTCAAGGGGAACAAATTTGTTCCACTTATGAGATTTAAATGACTATTAATAAAGCAATGATAGGTTGCTTCAGGTAATCACTAATTAGATGAACTAAACTTGAACTCTGAAGCTTATGAAGGTACCTCTTATAGATGATGACAACTGTAGATTATCAGGTATTGGCTAATCGATCGAGGATGCGAAACAAACAAACCACTAGGCTTGGAAATAACGAATGGGCTTGTCGGATTCCAATTTGATTTAAGGGATTTTTCGGAAAGATTGTAATTTAAAATTCGCAAAAATTAAATATGTTGCAAGAAATTCAGTGTCAATAATTATAAGTCAATCTGGTACATATTTTATCAAAATAATATTTTTAATTAAATAATATGTATAATAAAATATTTGGTATTGTTATTAAACATTATTTTTTAATAACTTAACAGTTGAATATTAATGAAATTTTTAGAATATAAAAAAAATAGGTGTAAGAGAATTAGGGAAAAATAGTCAGAATTAGTAGAATTTGAAGTCAGTATTTAGTGTGAATTTTGAAATCAGTGTTTAGTGTGAATTTTGAGTAGTAGTATTTTTAGTATTTGTGTGAATTTAGAAGTCAGTATTTAGTATGAATTTCGAAGTCAGTATTTAGTGTACCACAAGGTTGATATCTTTGTAAGAGTATAACGGGAGATATATTTTAAAAATCATAAATAACATTCGAGTATCAATTTGATATTTATATTATATAATGAATTTTTCAAAAGATCATCGTATTACTGTATGATACTGTATTAAAGTACAGAATAAGTTATAGATATTACAGGAAAATTTTTAAAAAATATTTGTTTTGTTAACAATAAAGTATTATTTATTTTTAGTATTAAAAATATTATTTAAACATTATTTGAAAGTTAAAATTAGTACAAGAACTATATAACTGTGCTAACTATCGTTGTGCAATTTTCTTTTGCATATTTTTTGTAATTTTCTAAGGAAGTCAAAGTTCTTTTTGATTTTTAGAACTAATTTAAAATTTAGTTGTATAAAAGAAATTTTTGATCAGTTAAAAACCAAATCACTTTTCTGAAAAATATTCACTTAAGATTTAAAAAGATAAAATTCAGTGATATAAAGTAGTATTTAACTAGAAATTATTGTGAAGTTAGCATTATTCTTTTTAAAATATTGTTATATACTGCTTAAATACATATGCCTCGTATTTTTATGCATAAACCCTTCTTTTTTAGTACTACCACATCATTATTTTCGTCATTTCAAATTATTTTGTATCAATGAAAACCGAGAGGAAAGGGATCAGGATGTTTTTGTCAAATAAATCCTGACGAATTTTATGGACAAAAAATTTAAATAAATCTGATGATAATTACAGTCTCTTTTCGATAATTCTATTAGACTGATATATTTAAATATCAAAGTTTTATTTATGTCTAAATCAAAATCATTTAATCAAAATCGCAATTATATAATAATTGAATTTATAATGTATATTTGTAAATTCCCCTCAGAATTTAGCTATTAGTTTTAATAGTCATTATTATTATCTGATTAAAGAGAAATTAACTATCTGAGTCTTTATGTATGATTCCTCTGAAAATTTATTCAACTACCATTTGTAAAATAATGATAAATTCTAATTTATCATTATCATGTTGAGATAATTAATTATCAGTATATCTGATCTCTGATATGATAGATTTTTGTAAGATATGTTTGTAATTTAACTCTTTATTAACGCTGGTTAATCTTTTTTGTTTATCTACTTTAATATTGGGGATTTTCACTTCATAAAGATGCCAAATAAATAGATAATTGCTGTGAAAGGATCCAATAAATGTAAGTTTGTTTTTTAATTCATATATATTTAATGATATCAACAATGTATTTAATGGTATCAACAATTAGTGTTTCAAAACTAATTACGTTATTGAAGTTTATTTTTAACTGCTTTGATTAACAACATAGAAATGTTCATCTCAGTACTAACTTTTAACACTATCATTTAGCTGCATATGAGTATCAGTTTTTTTATAACAAAATTGATCACAAAGACTGATGCCAAATGAGAAATTTCACAAATTTTTCTCTTCATTGTTTAAAATAGATTTGGAAACAACATTTTTGCTTTTCGAAAGTAATTGTCAATCTGATTCATCTGACAATAATGCCAATTGCGGCCTCTGTTAGAAACCGTACGAATTAAGGCTAATGCCTAATATATTTTTTATAATTTTTAATATTACTTTAGAACTTTACAATACAGTTATCTAAGATATTTATGGTAATGTCCAAATAAATCCTACTCATAATTTAATATCATAAATGTAATGTTTATTTATAATGAATGAAACACATACACGAAGGATGAAAGTAGGCTTAACACTCTTTCGAGTAAAAGTGCATTCAATATAGACAATTGTATAAAATAATGGTTAGGTTTCCAAAGTAATGCCGCCTTATGTGAACCCATTCTATGATAAACAAAGAAATAATATAAAAAAGTAATAAAGATTTAGAACAAATTTAAGTAATTAAAAAAACAGAGAAAAATATGTTTCTTCTTGCTCTTTTAAAACAATAAAACATCAGAAGTAGTATATATTAATATTACATAATATCTTCATCATCACAACCAATCATTTTTAAAAGTTTTTAGACGATCCAAAATTCATATTTTTAGATCTGGAAATAGGAAAAGCTTTTTCCAAAGTTTGCTTTTTATTTTAATTGCTAGTATTATGCAAGTATAAAATTTGCTGTCTGTTGTGTCTGATCCTCAGTGTCCTACAGTGCGGAACTGACATCCCATGAGTATCTACTTATGGATGGAGGGAAAGGGACAGCTTCTGTTGTAATGGAGCACCCGTAGATAGAAGCCTGACTTGGCTTCGTGTCACTGAAGATAGAAAGCAGTGTTTCCGGGAGCACTTTCAGGGGAATTACCCGCATTTGTGTATCGCATGGAAGAAAATCCGTAAAACTCCGCAAAAACAAATAACAAATAAAGCAAGATGCTGAACATCACAAATGCCATACAGGCTCCTCGTTTTTTGAAACAGTGTCTACAACAATGCTACCAGCGGATTGTACCTAATGCTCAACAGCGGCACACGTTGTTACTGAGCAACGAGTCGGGCAGGTACAAAGTAATCCATTACAATAAATATTTAACTTTTTGTAATAAAGTTCAATTTTAATAAATACCTAAAATTTTTAGTGCATATAAGTATATAGAAAAGAGGAAAGCAGTGGCAGTTTAAAAAATATTTAGTACTTCTCGAATAAAACATATTTAAAATTCTAATAAATCCTAAAGCTTTATATGCAGATCTAGTACGCTATACAAGCTCAAATGAAAAATAATAAAAAGTCGTCAGTACTTGCTTACAAGAGCTCTCTTTGTGTTTTTTTTACATAAGATGGTTCTTGCTTTTTTACATCAGTGATATCGTGTTTTCACATCGTACTACAATAGTATACCACAAATTGTCTTCGACTGGCAGATGAGGATGATCGCCTTTGTAGGCAATTACCCGGAAAACTTTTCAGGAGTAATTGCCCTCATTTAGCATGTTGTATGGAAAAATCCTGAAAGCTCTCACAAGGCAGTGAGTACCGATGCTAGATTCTTGTTCATATTGTCCTAATCACCATCCAGTATCCTCATTTCTGAAAGTGCCTATAACACACTCTGCTGGCCTGTTTGTCCTTTCGTACACTAACCAAGAGCTTTAAACACTGGATCCCTAAATGGGTTATGTTTTTCTTTGTGTGGGGATTTCCTTACTTTCCATAATAAGATGCAAAATATGTCTTTATATATTAAATTTTCCTAATTCTAGAACCACGATAAAACGAAACAATGCTGAATGAATTTTTTTACAGAGGGATTTTCTCCACTTCTCAAATAGTGTCAGAACTGAGCCAAATTTAAAGAGGTTGTCATTTTCTAATCAGACTAGGAAGAAGAAAATGAAAGCAATAGTTAAAATTTAGAATGAACTTTCTTGTTATTTGTGAACTTTCTTGTTACTTCTGAAAAGCAGAAGTGAAAAAAAGAAGATATTATTTACTTTAGAACTTGTTCTATTTTACATCAAGGATCTCGTGTTCTCACATTGGGAACCACAAATACTTCTTGCATGATAGATGGCAGTAATTGCTTTCTGATCTCAAAAACATTTTTAAGAATGATTGCCACCACGCTTAGCATGTTGTTGTGGAGAAATGTTTCCATACAGCGAAATGAAAAATATCAAAGGACTGTGAGAGTGTCCATTGTCACAAAAGCCATCGAGTATTTTAGTTTATGAAACTAATTACTAGAATGTACTCTGTTAACCTATTCCAATTCTTGTCTTCTCTTACGCTAGCTTATCTACGTTATGACTATATCCCGAGTCGGGCTTTGTACGATAAATTCCATAGAAATTTTCCTCATTTTGGAACGTTATAAAATTAAACAATGCTGAATGACTACTGTTCTAAAGTATATATTTTCTATATTTCAAATCATTTAAGAGCTGAAAGATTTCCAAGGTATATTTTCCTAATTAGACTAGACAGAAGGAAAGGAAAGGTGGATTCCCTACTTATAAGTAGAAATTTTCCTCATTTTGAAACGTTATAAAAATTAAACAATGTTGAATGACTACTATTCTAAGGCATTTTTTCAATTTCTCAAATCGTTTCAGAGCTAAATTTTCCCTTTCCTAATTAGACTAGACAGAAGGAAATGAAAGTAATAGTTAAGAAATTAAAATAGATTCTTTTATTATATCAGAAATTGTCTGTCGTAACCTGCCACTCAAAACCTTCATTCCTGTCGCGACACCAAAAAAAGAAGAAAGGGAAGAGAAGGAAGGGGGAAGTGCAACCCTTGAGAAGGAACATCCAATCTTAACTGATTTGGCGGTGACAATTGGCGGGGAATTGTTAATAGCTGGCGAACAAATTGCTGCAAAATAAAAGCCATAATAAACATATTATGCGACTAAATACCGCAAAAGAGGAAAAGTAAGAGAGACGTGAGGAATGACCGAGGGAAGTTATGGGCAGGCCGCACGCGGGCCGATTATCATTTCCGGTGGGCCCACCCTTCGCGTGATTGCGACGCAATGAGCAGCACGAAGGCCTGCTCCTGTGGACAGGAAATTATTCATTCGAATTTCCCTCGTTCGTCAAAGAGGGAGCGGGGCCCTTCATTTCCGAAAATGCCATTGAAAAGGCTCGCGAATGACGATTGGGTCGGACATGTCATATTTGACACATTTATTCAACCTAGCGGAGACATCCTTGGAGACACAGCGCGGAAAATCTGGAGGTGGAGAGATTGGTCAATGAACCTCCCTGGAGGTGGTTTGCGCGAAGATTGGTAGAAGCAATTAAACTGATGGGTTGATACTGGACAAAAAGTTGCGCTTGTCAGCGGTTTTTGATTGAACAAAATCAAATATTCGAAGTAGGGTCTTCTGGGAAAGTATTGGCTTTCGTCAGATTATTTCCGTAAAAATTCTCTGTTGAAAACTTAGAATATAGGATTATGCTTATAATTTAATCTGGGCTGCTTATAACTTAATCTAAGCTTATCAAACTGGATTGTATTTTAATAATCTTAATCTGGGCTACAAGTTCTACATTTATGAGCAAAACAAGAGCTAAATTGTCCTGATAATATAATACCATCATATGTGCGACTCAAAATATAAATCTAAAATCGTTAGCTGATATAAAAATACGCATTGGTGTCAAAAATTGTTACTAAGGCATTTTTTACAATAGTTCAAAATATCCTCTGTTAATAATAATATTTTCAAATATTTTCAATTTTCATAATCTTAACATAGAAATACATCAACAGGCATAAGGCTGATTAATCTCAAATTGTGGTCTATCGAGTGTTAAAAATGTCTAAAAGGTAGTATCCCTGTTTTTAAAAACAAGAAGGCCTGTCCAATGCAATTCAAGAGGCATGAAATATGTGGAGGATCCATAAGTGCCATTAAATGCACGAGGCTATAAGGAGTTCTCTCAGGGATTAGACAAGGTGCCTAGAATATCAATTTATAAGCAAAGTGAATACAGCAGAGAAGACCAGAAAGCCTTTTACATTCAACATGTGTATCCCTCAACAAATTACAGATGACTTCCGAGCTAGAAAAACAATTCTTAGACAATCCATGAATTGTAACTGGTTCTATTCAGCGATGAATCAAGATTCAGTCCTTACATATATTATTGACGAAACTTCTCATGAAAAGGCATGGGATTTATAATAGCAAAGGCAACTCGCTCACTTTGGTAGGCATGGAACCCTTGTCTGATGAGGCATCGTGAAGAAGAGTCGCACATCACTGTACATATTCAATGAGGCACATGCATTTTTTGGAAGAT
The DNA here is from genome assembly GCA_021605095.1 of Caerostris extrusa. Taxonomy (NCBI): domain Eukaryota; kingdom Metazoa; phylum Arthropoda; class Arachnida; order Araneae; family Araneidae; genus Caerostris; species Caerostris extrusa. The sequence continues at coordinate 15,171 of BPLR01007459.1, forward strand.
AATATGAAGACACACAGATCTCAACTTGCCGACATTTTTCTGAAAGAAGATAATATGGGGCCGTATGGTGTGCCAAAGAAGTCACTGTAACTCAGTCTATATAGCATGTATAGGAAGAGTAGCTGTACGACGTCGATACCTTCTTAAGACCCTTGAGGAGATAAAATTTTGTTACCCCAACTATGAACAACAACCTTATTTACAGTAAGAGTGTCTATTTTAAGACTTGTATAGAGCTGTGTGGCGTGGCCACAATCCTTATTAGCTGGGAAATTTAGGAAATATGATATATCATGTTTCGTCTGTTGACTAATATATGTACATATCGCAAAAACACTTATAATATTGACATCCTACAGTGCTTCTAATTAAAGTTAGGAATACATTGGGGGAGTTTAGTGTTGAATATTGACTATAATTGCCTCTCTCTACACTGAAAATAAATCAAGATAAATGTATACGGATTTTCTATATGTTGATTTCAATATTTTTATTATTTTGGCAGATTGAAATGCACATCAGCGATCATTCTGTCACTAGTTAATCTTTTTCTTGGTTTCCTCTATGCAAGGCACAACTGTAAGGCAGTTATCTCTTTCTAATCTTGTTCTTACAATTTATAGGAGGTCCTATACACCATCCGCCTCCTATCATTAATATATGATGTTATGTAAAACAAAATAGGTCTTGTTTAAATATATTAGACGACTGTTTCGCAATGTTTACTTTTTCAGAAAAGAAAATCTCCTTTTGGTGTAATTTTAAATTTAATAGTGTCTATAGTTAGGAATTTGCCGATGCTTTCAACCGAATTGAATTTTAAATTGCGGAAGTGGAAACTGAATTTAATAAATTAAATCCTTAGTGAAATATGTAGCTGCATACTTTTAACCTCAAGAGATAAATAACGTAAAGTAACAAGAAACTCTTTTATTTAGTTTGTGATTCAAATATTTAAAAATTAGTTATAAATGATCAATTAATTTAATCAGTAAATCACTTATTAAACAATAGTTTTATAAAAAAAACTCAGCAAGAACAGTTTTAATTACATTTTAGAGTTCTTCCCTGCTATAGATATTTCATCTTTTAAGTTGAATTGATTATATGTCATGTAACTGATTCAGTCATTCTGAAATAACTATGATATTTTTGGACGTTTTCAGTCAAGGCTCTTTTCGTTTATTTTCCAGCTAAAAAAAAAGTTTCACTTTAGAAAGAGTATTTAAAAAACTATTGCAGATGTCTGTAGCTTACAAATCAATTACTTGATTAATTTTCAAGCGTATTATGTCGGTTCGTGAACGATAGGAATAATAAAAAGCTTCGCAATATTGGTATCATGTAAAGGTTAATAAAACTAAATCTTTCTGAAAAAGATTCTCATTTAACTTTAGATTTTTTCATCAAAAGTAGTAATATACTGTTTAAATGATTCTCTAATGGCTTTCGAAAGAGAAATGAAATTATTATTATTATTAAAGTGATTGGAGTAAAATACTTAGTTCTGTTTCTATATGTATATTTCTAGTATATTTAACTTACATGTTCTTAGACTACATCATTTAATAAATTAATTAGATTTATTCAAGTGCTAGAAGATTAATTAAAAGTATATATTTCAATCAAAAATTAATAAAGAAAAACCCTCTTTAACTATAATTTTAAATCGAGTCTCTATTATAATTTATATATATAAGATGGTTCTAGGTTTATTAATTAACTCACCTATGGCTACAGTGCGAAAATTTGTAATTTGTGACCAGGGACATATTTACTTTAAAAACAATACTTTATACATGAATTGGATACATTAAAAGTATAAATTGCTGTTGTTGTTACTAATCATTAGTGTCTGGCAGCGTGGGGCGGACACAACATGAGTCTATTCATGGATGGAGGGAAAGGGGGTAGCTTCTGTTATAAAAGTCTGACTTGACTTCGAGTCGCTGAAGAAGGAGGGCAGTGCCTTCCAGGAGGACTTTTAGAGGGAACTCATTGGCCTTTACGTGTCGTATGGAAGAAAACCCGGAAAACTCCTACCAAGTAGTCTGACTAACGAGGCAAGATGCTGAACATCACAAACGCCTTCGAGTCTTTTAGTTTTTGAAACAGTGTCGGTCACCCATAATGCTCACCAGCGGCGAAAGTTACCACTGAGCCACGAAAGTATAAACTAAACATGTATACTAAATGATAAGAAAAAGTCTTATCAATTGAAGATTTTAAAAATGTTTCAAAGAAAAACTTCTAAATACAAAAATTTGTAAAGTTAGAGTTGACTACATTTACAGGATCAAGTTATTTACCAGCATCTCAGCTAATTATAAATTTTTTTAATATAAAAATAGTGTATTCGAAATATGCGAAACAATAGAAAACAAAATTAGAGCTCCATTAGAGTTTAATTTATTTAATTACTAATCTAGCAACTATAAAATAATTAAAAGGCAATTGAAAATTTGAACTTATTGCACAAAAGCAGTATTTAAGAGCTTTTCATTTTATGCCTAACTTGAAGATACTCTACTACTCCCTTATGTATGAAGGGATTTTGATATGTGAATGCTGTCTTAATTTTTTTGTGAAAGTTTTAGTTCAATAAATAGTTATCGAACTATATTTCGAAATAGCATAGAACAAGGACTTAAATTTGTTGATATCTATTTTAAATAATAGTCTTCTTGAGTGATAATATCCCAAACAATGCCAGCAAGTTTCAAAAATATTTCGAAACTAATTTAAGGTTATGTATTTTTCCCCCGAATACACATATATTAACATAATACCTAATTGAATTGCAGCCATCTAAAGCAATTATTTAAAAAAACAGTTTTATTTAATTATGCAGAAATTACTGATTTATTTTTTATTTAAATCTCTATCTATAAACAATTTTTTTTTTTTTGGTGTTTATTATTATAGAATTTACCTCTTTGTTCGATTTTAATAAAAATATTTAAGGGGAACAGAAAGATAATAAAATTGTTCTTAAAATGGATGAGTGTTCCAAAATGTTCCAACATAATTTATCATTTTGTCATTTTTTACATTTTTATCTAAAAATATATAATAGCTTATAGAGAATACAATTAAAAGTTTTTAAAATCTAGTAAAATTTTGATTTGAATTTTTATATTGACATTAGAACAATTGATAATTTTTGAGGATTAAATCAAAATAATCTATTAATAATGAATAATTATTTTCTATATTAATACAAGTAAAATAAATATTAATAAAATTATTTCAATTATTTGAATTACAAAAACATTTGCATGCATTTGTAATGCTTATACTGGCATTAGAGCAATTAATAATTTCGATGATTAAATCAATATAGCCTATTAATAATGAATAATTATTTCCTTTATTGATACAAATAAAATAAATATTATAAAATTATTTCAATAATTTGAATTATGAAAACATTTATGAAAGAAGCTAGTCTATATTTTTAGATTTATTGCCATATTTGTTAAACCCAATAATGAAGTTTTTTTAATGGTCCTTCATATTTTACAAACCTTCATATGGAACATCATAGAAAATTCCAATACTGTAAAACATAATTTTACAACTGAATTAAATTAATAATAAAGAAGTTAACCAATTTTCATCAACATTTGAACGTTTTCATCAAAGTTCCAACGTTTTCATCAACGACCAACGTTTGAATTATCATTGATAAAGACTTTATAAAAATATGTAAGCCGCAATATTTTCAGGCTTATTAAACTGTTTTTTTAAAATATTACTGAACAAAGAAGAGAATTTTGAAAGTAGTATTTTTCAAGAAATTAATTCCCTTTTAAAATAAGGAAAACGTATTCAAACGTATTTTAATAATTTTCACAAAAATTTTTGCAGATAATTTTTTTTTTTTATTAAAATAAATAAATCTCTTTAGTAAATAAAAATTGTTCTTGTTTTTATAAATTTTTAGGAATGGAGAAAATGTTTGTGGTACCAATAAAAAACTTGTTCATGTTTTGAAATAATATTTACTTCAATTCCTTCGTTCCATTATATTCCTTTTTGTAAAAAAAAATTTAATATAAAAAAAAAGTGTCTATAACTTTATTTTGTTTTATCTAAGTTAGGAAAAATTACTTTACAAATTGAGTTTTTTAACATTTTATAAAGATTAAAAATATAAGAAACATACTGAAAAATATTTTTATAATTTACGGAGAAGCTTCACAGCAATTAAGTTGCACAATTTTAAATGGAATTTTGAGTGAAAAATCAAATGTTAAACAAAATCAAAAATTTTTCATTCTCTGCAAATAATCAATTTAGTTGAAAAGCTAATTCAGTTTACTGAAAAAAAAAAAAATCGCTGCATTATACAAGGAAAAATATTAATTAAAATAAAAATTTCATATTTTTATAATAAATTTTCTTCGTTCTTTATTTATTATTATTATTTTTTTTGATTTTATGCTGTTTTTTAGTAATATCACTTTTTTTTTTTTTTTGCATTGGATATATTTTTTTATATGCATATTGCAAAATTTGTAATTTTGTTAGAGTATTAACAAAAATCAATATAATCTGGGGCTTTAAGTTTAGAAAAATCAAAAAATATATATTTTTCTAATTTATATTTAAAATTTGTTTCGTAAAAGAATTTTAAGAGTTTTTTACAAATTAATTAATGTTGAATGTTTAAAAATGACATATTGCAAAGGACTTGCAACTAAAAAAATTAGGTAGCGAGTTAAACTACGATGGCGAGAAAAATTAAAGGAACAATTATAAAAATTCATCTAACTTAAATAAATAAGTATTTAAGAACATGAAACTTGCACAAAATCTTTACTGTGTCATGCATGACAGTTATTCAAAATTCAGAGATGCTTATTTCTGCAAAAAATAAGTTGAAATAAAAACATCAATAGGACATGAAAATGACATAAAAACATGAAAATCACATAGGAATATGTGATTTAAAGGGAAAATTAAATGTTACTGTTACAACTTTTTAGAGACACACAGAAAACGGTATGTAGTCAAAAAGGTATGTAGCTACCCCTTACCGAAATGCAAGCAGTACAGCTGTTTGCCATATTTTGAATTAAATTATCTAGACATGCTTTCGGTAACAAAGAGTATTTAAGATGAACTGCACTTTGAAGCTCCTGAAAAATGTTAGGTGAGTGTCGCCGAGATGCAAATCCGCGTCTTAGAGCATCCCACATATGTTCTATCGAATTTAAATCCGGAGAATATGGTGGCCAATTTCTCACAATTCGTCAAATGTATTCTGGATGTCATATTCTACTTATTATAAGTAAAAATTTATCTGACTTACGCGTGCAATCTTTGCAATTTGATTTTTAAATCACCTATGCGCATTCTTTTTCACATGTGCCGAAAGACAAAAAAATGGACAAGCCGGCTCAAAAAAACGTGTTTATTTTTCTGCCACGAAGGTGAATCACATTAAACTACGGGTTAATGCTGGCATTGGGTTATCAACCAGTCACCTTTCATTGCAAGTAAGATAAAAGCCCCTTTTTACTGTTCCTTTAATTTTTCTCACCAGTGTATATACATTTTATGTGAATTTCATAAAAATATCAGTTCCCATTTAATCTTTTAAGGAAACATACATATTTTAAAATTGGAAAAATAAATTTTAATACTTTTAACTGAAATACAATGATAAAAACAACCATCTAAGTAAAATTTGTATGATATAAACTTAAAAACTAAATTATCTAAATGATATGAATTGCGGGAATAATTAATATTAATCTACTGAATTAAGATTTGAATCGTAATAATTGACGATTTCATGCGTAGATGTTAATTAACTTAAAATAGGTAACAAAGTTTATAAATATCTATACGTTGTTCATGTGGTGTAGAAAGCTGCTACGTTAAGCTTCACTAAATGCTAATCTGAGTAAAAAGCTTTTCTGTATTTTTTTTTTTATCGAACTCAATTGCGAGTTGCATACTGAATCATAATTACTTAAATTATATTATAGGTCTTCAGTTGCGCTAAACTAGAAAACTCCAAAAATTTGTGCTGTTTTAAATAGGAGATTTTTCAGTTCCAATGGATCTTAAATTCTGATGAAAAAAGGATTTAAGAAATTATACATATATTATATTGACTGCATGAGATACAAAAGGTTTTATTAATTTTCAAAATAAAATTCCATGATAACAATTTTTCGTAATTATTAATTACTCCATTCTTTGTCAATTATTTAGGTTTTGCAATGTTGTTATCTATGGCTTTATTGGAACTCAATCCATACGAAGGTTTTGTAATCTTTTCCAGGTCATAATCTTAAAGTTATCATAAATTTCGTTATTTAGAATCATGGTCGAATGAGCTGTCTGAGGCAATAACCTCCATTATCTCTAAACTTTTACATCAAACCTATGTTAAGACTTTTCATACCAATTTAATGGAGTATGACTAAATTTGCCCTAATAAGATATTGTTATATGGCTCCTTTTATTGGTATATATTTATTCTAACTAATTCATTGGAATAATTTTGATAATAAGACTGGGAAAACTATCTATTTACGAGGGAAGTTACAACTATATTTTTGTTGATGCAACAACAATGAGCCTCGTGTTCCACTTATGTATGTCCACGTGGGAAAGACATCGTCTTTTGGGAACGCTTTTAGGGATAATTTAACCACATGTGTCGTATGAGAGAAAACCTGAAAAACTCTAGCCAGGTAGATTAATTATCTATGAATGCTTACAAAAGCAGTATAAATTTCCACTGAATCTCTTCGTTTCTGAAAGTAGGGACTACAATGGATGCCACAAGTAGATTGGAATATGTACTCTGCATACCTTCCGAATACATTATTGCTAAAAAGGGCTTACCACAGCTTTTGGACTACTATATCTGTAAATAAATTTCTTTCATTGAGTACAACCATATTTAAATTTCTAAGACAAATTTATTTAACATTTTAAGTTAATTATTAGTTATTGATGTACTGTTTATTGTTCTAAACTCTACTTAAAATTTAAAACGTTCAAATGTTTATTTAAAATGCTAAATGTTCAAAATTTAATTAAATTGTAATTCTAGCACAAAATTTTTTTTAATAAACTTGTTTAAAATAATGTGCTTTTAATAGAAAGACTGTTTAACACAAATTATTCTAATAAATAGACATTCCTAAGCATTTCTCTAACGTATTTTTTTAAAGTTTATTATTTTCATCCATATTTAGCAATACAAAACCTCAATATCAAATTTCCTTTAAATATAATAAAAATGAAGATATAATAAACAAATACCAGCAACATGAACATGATCTTTTTCTAATTCTGAAACTATGAAAGATAATGCAGATTCTCAAATAAATAAATTTTTCAAGTAAATTTAACCTTGAAACCCTTAAGCCGTTTGAGTGATATGGCTGTATAAATTAGAATCTCTCTGAAATTATCCAATTTGTCTCAAATATAATTTTTAAAATTAAACATAAACTTTAACACTTAAGATCCTAATCTTTATGTACTATAAATACTAAAAGCTTACTCCTTACTTAAAGCCTACTCCGGGCATTATAAGTACTAATGCTTACTCCATGTATTATGAATATTAAAGCTTACTCGCGTATTATGAATACTAAAAGCTTACACAGCGTATTATAAATACTAAAGCTTATACTGTGTATTATAAATACAAGCTTACTCCTTACTTAAAGCTTACTCCGCGTATTATAAACACTAAAGCTTATACCGCGTATTATAAATACTAAAGCTTACACCGTGTGTTATAAATACAAGCTTACTCTTACTTAAAACTTACTCCGCGTATTACAAATACTAAAGCTTACTCCGCGTATTACAAATACTAAAGCTTACTCCTTACTTAAAGCTTACTGTTCAAGAAATTCAAAATTCTTGAATGCTAGTGTTTACAAGAAACACATAGTGTTAGTGAAAATTAATTGTAATTATTAAGCGAATTTCAATAACAACATATTTACGTGGAAATATTTCATTTGTAGATTTTTTTTTTTGAATTTCACATCCCTTTGTACAGTTTACAGAAGTATACAATTTCCAAACCACATTTTGTCATAAGGAAATCCCCCATAAAACATTGGACATACGCAGTGCTATTATATAATACTTGCCAGTCACTAAGGGTAACTGAACATCCGGCCACAGATAACTTTTTTTAGATTTTTTCGTGTTTTCTATTCCGCAGTTATCTTATTAAACAGTTACCGGTACAGATACTTTCAGATTCTTCGAATTGTTTTGTATTCTGCTAAAGTAAACCCTCAGATTGTTTGGAAGGCCGCACAAAATATCACGTAATCATACGTGACTAAAATTGTTCAGCATAAAATCTTGAAGAAACAAAGGTAAATTGGGATAAGAGAATCGTTTTGCAAATGTGGTTTGCATCAATTGTATATTTGGATTAAAAAATAAAATAAAAATATTTTATATGGCTACGAATCTCATTCATATGTCTTCGACATATGTAATTGTTTGCTTTGAACGAAAGTAGACCAAGTTTTGTATTCGAATTTCATGATTTTGCGTAAATAAGATTTAAATACAAATGAATAATAATATCTGCTATCTGCTATGTTTATTTCTGATGTCAAGATTTAATTTATTATATTTATTACCAAAACTGATTTAGAGTTTCCAAAAATTTGATGCCTTTTTGGTTTAAATTTAAATTTTGAAAAAAAAAAAATTACTGATAGATTATTCCAAGGTAGAGTAGGAAGATTCTTCAGACAGTTGTTTAATATTTTATTGCTCAAAAGAGTTATTATTGAAGACAATTTATAGTATTTTATAATAAAACATATACTTACGGAGATAATGAGTAAAGATATAGATCTACAAATCAATGCTGCTTGAAGTGTGATTGATAAGGTAAATATTGATTCAGTAATCAATATGCGTTATTATAATCAACGTACCAAATTAATCTGAAATAAGATTGACCAGATTTTTTACTATCGAGATTTAATTTAATATATTTATTACCAAAAATGATCTATAGTTGCCAATAATTTTATGCCTTTTTGGATTAAGTTTTAATTTTGAAAAAACACAGCATTAATTCTTGATAGATTATTCCAAGGTAGAGTAGGAAGAGTATTTAAACCAGTTACTTAATATTTTATTGCTCAAATGAGTTATTATTGAAGATAATTTATAATAAAACATGCACTTACGGAGATAATGGGAAAGGATATAAATCAATGCTGCTTAAAGTTTGATTGATAAGGTAAATATTGATTCAAAAAGTCAATGTGTAATTCATCTTAAGTCAAAGGTAAAAAAGAGATTTCATATTTGTAATCATTAAATTAAAGTTAGTCTGAATTAAATTATTAAATTGAATAAAATATTTCAAATATTGCAAAAAATTATATGTAACTATAATTCTTAATAAGTAATTCATAATTAGGAAAAATACATCTTATAATTTATCGAAAGAGACTTAAGGTTGCATAATAACATAATATATAAAACTGATAATACACTTCCAATTTTAATAATAAATTTATTCAGTTGGCAATATATTCCTATTGTATTTTGAAATTTTATTCTTTATTATGTATTATTCGATATTAAACTATACGCTTATATAAATGACTAAAAATAACTAAACATGCTAAAATTATAACTTTGGAAATAATATAGAGTCCTTCAACTAATCAATTTTTTAGATGTAACAAAATTTTTCCACTGATCTTTTATATTATTAAAATTTTTATAGAGGTTAAAAGTAAAATCATTTCATTTAATCAAAATTAAGTTATTTCGAAATAGGATATATGGATCCTTTTTCTGCTGAAACATTTAATAAGTTAAAAATGTAAATTTGAAAATAAAGGTAAATTAATAGATAAAATTGTCAAAAATGAAAAAAAAAAAGTTTAAATCATGCTATAGAATATATAATTATAACTATAGTAATGCTTAGTTTTCTGATAAATATGCTGCATTTTAAATGGTACGAAAACTCTAAATCATTATTAATAGAATACAAATCATTATTTATACACGTAACTGTACAATAATTAGCAATACAACTTAGATACATTTTTTTAAAAAAGGAGGAACAATGACATTGTTTTCTTGTTTTATAAATCACGGGAAAATTAGCGGTAAAAGCACCAAAAGAAAAACAGGAAACACATTTTCAGTAAATAAAAGAGGTGAGAAATTAGTTTGAAAGAATAAACTTTTCAAGAAAAGCTCATTTTAACAAATGAAAAAATTACTCGTAGGAAAAGTTCATTGAAAATGAAAGCATTTATTTTTCCGATGAAAAACTGCGAGACTTCTTTGAATGAAATGTTTTGAAAATGCGTTTTGTGGAATGATTAAGATGTTCATAATTTACGAAGGTTAAAAGTTATTGATTCGAATGTGTTCTCTTTGTTCGAATAAAGGTTTGTTATTAAAATTTCTCCACCTTTGACAATTCATGAGTTAATTAAAAACATTGTTTGGAAGAAAATACATTTAAAATTAACTTACAGGTCAATAAAGAAGCGAGAAAATTGTTGACTTATAAATATTCATGCTGTAATTGATTGAATTCGAGTTTTGTATCATACTTATGTATCAAGAAGTAATAAGGAAATTAATATTATTTTAGATTATTAGTAAGAATTAAAAATGTTTTTTACATTTTAATTAATATAGTTTTGAATAATATGTAAATCGGACCGTATAAATGTTTTAGAAATCTGCCAAATGCAAACATACTATAATTAAATATAATGAGTAAGTAAATGTAAGAAATTCAATTATATAATAATGTATTAAATTAAGAAAAAGCGTTAATAGTTTTTTAGAACTAGTACTAGTATACAGTATCATACATAAGTAAGATGTGTTAGGATGATCATAAATATTTGAATAGATTTCTTGCGGAAATTACTCAAATTTACAAAACGAAATATTTAGTATTTCATGGGATACAAACCCCTTGAAAGTGAAGATATTTAAAATAATTGAAATAATGACGAATTTTCTAGGCTTAAATTACAGATGAACTTAAATTAGACTTGAAACTTTTACATTCATGAACAGCATTCGTTCAGCATAAACGAATTCATAAATCTCAAAAATATTTGGGAAATAGTATTATGTGATTTATTTGTAATATTTAAAATGAAATATTATATTAATCAATTCAATAAAAGGGGTAAAAAATTAAAAAGTGGATCACAATAGACTAGATTAGTCACAATCACAATGGATAGACTTAGATTAGTCACAATAGTCAATAGAAAGTCACAAAAGAATTTTTATAAGCTCATTAATAACCTTTAATGGGAAAATAAATAGAATAAAGTTTATTATTATTTTTTAAAGTAAATATAATTTTTTTAGCTTGACTAATATTAAAATTAATTAATTATTTAAGCTTCTTAGGCGAAAAATATATATTTATGAATGACATAAAAATATAATGTTGTCAACTGAATTTTCAAAATTTAAGTGGTAAGTTTACTGACTAAAAGAAATAATTTATTTAGCATCTAAAATGAGTTACAGATAACTTTTCAAATAACACTAAATTGCAATCAAGCTTGCTTAACTTACCAATCATTGCTTAAAATTTTATTTAAGGAAATGGTCAAGTCTTACACTTTCACCATTCTACATACAAATTGAATTTCATACATGCATGTAGCATTCATTGTAAACTTGTATTTAATATAAAGTTTAACATTAGAAATTACAAAGGACGATACAATAATGATTTTTACATAAGGGAAAAATTCTCTTTATTATATATTTAGAATATTCCATCTATTCCTCTTTTACTTATACTTCTTACAGGAAAATCCTCTAAAGAAATGCATTTGAAAATAAAAGTATTTGCTTAGAATTTGTGTTACTATTTCTGCCTCTTTCTACGCTTGGTCCTCTCTCCTTTTTTAATAAGAAAGTCAACAGCATTAAAAAAAGGTGGCTTTGCGACGTCTCACCAATGAAATGCATCCCGACCTCTCCTATTGTGGTTGTGGTTGAGAATCCCTGTCACTTGTAGCCTGAGGGGCACGGGCCCTGTTACCTGAGCAATCAATGGAAAAGGGGGAAGAAGAGTTCTTTTCGGAGTCGCATCGATCGTAACACAGAACTGGTCCTCTTCTCATTGTTCCTTTCCATCCAGATAATCAGGTGCATCTCAAGAAAAGAAGAAACACCGCTCGATTTGTTCCCTGATTGAAAGATACCGTGAAATAAGTATGATTCCGACTTAATCTTGCTGACAATTCCATTCAAGAAAGTCGCTTTCTTCCTTCCTTTTTTCTCACCTCTTTTTTTTCTTCAAAGTCACTTTTCTCTTTGGTCCTTGACAATGGCAAGGTTCTGGTGTCCAGCGCTCATTGGACACCTGGAAAAGCGGCAAATAGTCTTCCTTTTCCGTTGAACATTCGGGAGATCATTAAAACGTGTCCACCAATCACCACAATTACTCACAATTAACTCTCTGGCGGCGGTTCGCACTTAACACTGGAAGTGACCTTTGTCTGGATCATCTGTCTTCATGTAGAGTTTGTCAACCCACTTCGTCTTCCTGGAGTTTCACAATTCAAAGCGGTTGTTGTGCTGGTTGGATGAGGCAGGGAACGGCACGCTAACGGAAAAGGGTTGCGGCATGTTAGGTTAGAGATATTGAGATTTACTTTAATGAATAAATTTCTCCCTTGAGGTAAGCGCATTAAGGTGCAGATTAAAGGCGTTACTGTTCTTTTTTATTGCGTGGATTATCAAATAATGCAAATTGAGTAATTCATTAAAGTTGATTTATTTCATTCTACATGCTTGAGGAGGATATCAAATCTGAAAACTGAAGATTTACTTATAAATAAAATTATGATTTCTATGTATCTTTAGAAAATTGAGTGTACTAGGTACAACATCAAGGGATTCAGTATTATTTTTTATTGAATTGATATTGTAAAGTAATTATAAATAAATGAGCTGGTACAGTACCTTCAAATTTAAATATATGTTATATAAGATGCATTAAATAAATGTTTTGCACATCGGGGATTCGTGTTTTATTTATGTATGTCAAGAACTGCTCAAGTAAATGATGATTTCAGAGAAGAATTTTAAAAGTAACTATCTCACATTTGCGTGTCGTATGAAAGAAAACCTGAAAACTACCACCAAGTAGTTTAACTCTTGATGTGAAACGATTGCCCAAGTTGGTAAAATCACCATAAAATACATTAGATCCTGTCTTTAATATAGTATCCTGTATCTAAGCCTCTTCTAGATCCTGTCTGTAATCTTTCTGTCTCTGAAAGCAATTTTGCAACATACTGGATCAAAACCTATGTCACCTTGCAAACCAACAGCATTCGTTTTATTACACACATTGACATTTATTTAAAAGAATATTTTTTACAGCGAATTAAATCAGATTAAAGCTTCTATAGTTCATTTCTTTCTGTTTGTATGTACACTAGATTTATAGTTACCTAAAGAATAGGTCGTAATAAAGTCATAAACTTGGTTATAGATTCTTTTAAAATATAATCATTTACCTATGGCTAAAATTGTTTTCAAAAATGAAACACATTTTACTTGCTATTCAACTAATTCTCTATCATTTCTTGATGTTTAACTAAAATCTGTAATTAACTTCACTTTTTTTCTGTATTTCTAATTGAATTTAAATAGATAATACATGTTAAAAAATATTTTCAAAAAATTTTTACGTAGGCAAAGAATTTTTTTTGTTCTTGCAATAGACATCTAATGAAAATGAAAGCGCGTAGTATTTTGCTCAAAATAGACGTTCAATTTTGTTTCGCATACATCATAATCTTTCTCCATTCTTCTACCGAATGTACAGTTTCAGATTGCTTCAGCCCAAAAGACTTTCTATTTTTTGCACATGGCAATAATTAAACTAATGGTTTATAATTAAGAATATTAATATTTAATTTGACGTACGAAAGTTGAGATTATTTCCGATATTATTCTGAACATTTCAGCAAAACTAGTTCATTTTTTGAAAGAATTTTCTTTTATTGCATGATTTCCTCAGTGATTGCTCAGCAACCACTAAATTTTGCACATTAATGTGAATAATTAGGCTGATTTTCAATAATTAAAATTTAGTTAATTACTCTAAAACTGAAAGTCTTGAATTTTGTTAACAAAAATTTTTAACAAATATTTTTAACAGACTGATTTGTTAAATGAACTAGTAGTTATACTGTTTTAATATTTAATAAATATGAATAGATTTCTTTTAAACAATATTAAAAAAATCAGCTACTTATGTCCTGGAATGTTAAAAGTTTATTTATTTCTATTACAAGTAAAAGCAACATAGTTAAAAGATGAAAATAACTATAAAGTACTGCTGTAAATGAACATTAATAATTTTTCAACTCTAATCTTTAAGAGAACCGAACCAGCAGTTTTTAAGGGATTTGAAATGAATATGAAAGAAACAATGAAAAAACCAATAAAATAATTTAAGAAGTGCAATTGAAATTCACAGTTGCTTATATATTAATAATTAAAGTAACTAAAATTGGCAAACGAGGATAGTTAATATTTTTCAATGGAATTCAGCTTAAGGTTTTCATAACGGATTAATTTACTCAATTTGCCCTAGGAGAGTTATTTAATATGTAGAAATATAATTAATAAAAGCTTTGTAGAATTTTTATTCACAGGTGGAAATGATTTTTAATGACTAAATTTTCTTTTTGGTTTAAAGCAATAATGAAAAAATATTGTTTTTATGGCATCTGAAAAGTCTATTATAGTAATTTTCAATTATAATATGACTGTAAAAAATAAAACTTTCAATTTTAGTGATTGGGGAAAGAAAGATTTGTAAAATCTTTATTTAATTGTCTTTTTAAATGAAAAAGTTCTACACCAAAACGATTTGTGCTACAAATTGGTAGTGTAGAAGAATTTAATTTCTGAAAGAAATTATTAAGCTGGATTATTTTGATTTTATATTAAATCTCATGATGAAGCAACAATATATTATGTTGAAAAAAAAAAAAAGTTTGCTTTATTTTGAGACAATTGAATATTTATACAGAGAAAGTTTAAATATTTAAGTACTGGCAGCAGAATATGGACAATATACATAAGTAATGATAAGTATAAATAAGGACATATACATATTTTATTATATTTAATATAATACATTTTTAATATATTTAAAAACAATATTAGATAAAAAAGTTCTACTTTCGTGGTGCAGTGCTAATGCCTGATACTACTACACCACATCACTGTGACTAGAGTTGACATGCCCCCATATGGCTTGGGAATGGTGTGGGTGAAATTGAATGGACACATGATGGAGGCGGGAAAATTTTCGCAAAATTCACTTTTGGTGGTACAGAAGCTGAACAATGAGAAAAAGTTTGACAAAAACAGTAGAAAATATCAAAAATTAATTTTTTAAAGAAAAGCGAAAAATATGAAATACTAGTATATATAAATATATATATATATATATGGACAAATTTAAAAACAATACAATACAATAAATATAACATTGAAGAATATATAAATCAGAGGGCGGAAGGAATATTCATCAAAGCAATTAAAAGTGTATTGAAAGAATAATTAGAAGAGGAGTAACAGTTAATAAATATTTGGACAGTAGAAGCAGATGCTGCAAAATTATGAACAAAATATAAAAGACAGGAAGATATTACTTCCGAGAAGAGATAATAAGCAAAGTACATAATTAAATAACTGGTATTCACATAAAAAATAATAAGGAATGCTCAAATTAAAAATTGGCATGCGTATGCAATAAAATAACAAATTGTTTCAAAATTAGTTTACCCTAAATATACACACTCACTCACTTAAATTATTTTATAAAATAAAATTACCTTAAATATATACAAGATGTGAGTTCGATTTCAGCTGTTGACTTTGACACTTTTAGAAAGAAAAACAGATTTAATGAATTTTGACAAGGCTTCTGGACGCCTTAAAAATAATGTAAAGCGAAGGAAATTATGTTCTGTAATAAAGTGGTAAACAAGTTTAACTAGTTGATGGAACAAACTACTTGAAGAAACCTTAGTGCCCTCGTTAAAAAAAATTAACTAAATTATATGAAAATGAAGAATACGTCTAACTTATGGTAAGTATATTAGTGACACTATATTAACATAATTTTTAACGACACATTTGTTTTAAATGAATTTTGTAAAAAATTTTCTTAGAAGTATGCAAATAATATTCAAGTCAATTTAAATGGTTCAGTTTTAATTGAGAAAGAAATTACAAAAGAAATTGAAAATTAAATCTGAGACCATTCATTGCGAGCATTCTGTAGCCTGGAACTAAATTCTTAACAGCT
The DNA here is from genome assembly GCA_021605095.1 of Caerostris extrusa. Taxonomy (NCBI): domain Eukaryota; kingdom Metazoa; phylum Arthropoda; class Arachnida; order Araneae; family Araneidae; genus Caerostris; species Caerostris extrusa. The sequence goes on from BPLR01007459.1 coordinate 31,540, forward strand.
CCTCCATCAAGTTCATCTTCAACAATCAATTCATCATCATCAAGCTCAATACCTATGATTAAGATTAATTAATATCCTGTAAAAGATTTGATAAATCATAGATTATTTTATAATTTTATTAAAGAAGGAAATTTTATTAATCCAAAACTGAACAATAAAACGTAAATAAATTGTTGACGAAGATTTCCCAGGTAACTTTCACCCTCAGTAAATGCATGGTTTACTGAAATTTAGATCGACGAAATTTCTCAAAAGCAACGCAGTATGTTAATTGAAGAAGAAAATGGATAAGAGAAGGAGTGGAAGAAAGAAATTCTTTTAAGAGTTAAGAGGTTAGTGAATGCGAAGTGCGTTAAATGATTCGATTGATTTATATGAGAGGAGAAAATGTTAATTACGATAACATTGTCGCTAAATTAAACAGTTTAGCGATTTCTAATGAGTCGTTCAACTAAATACTGTGTAGGGATATTGAACTTACTTACTTAGTGAATTGTGCTTAGAGAAGAAATATTTTAATCTTGTTTTGGTGTTCGTTAATTTTCCACACATTTGTGTAATAAAAAGAAAGGAATACAAAATTATATTAATTACTTTTTTACTATTGCTATACTGGTTTGCTCATGTGGGATAGTGTTTTTTGCATTTATGTTATTTTTGGAACTTTAATACGATCATTAAAAATTCAACTAATATGGAAATAATACATGAAATTCTGAATTAATTTAAACTTTATTTAACGACAAACAAAATTAAAGGTTTTAAACGATTACACTGATATTTGCCTCTGATGGAAAATATTACTTATTACGTTAATCATATTAATTAGTTAGAATGTTAATGTTATAATATTAGTTATAATGTTAATGCTATTATGAGTTATTAATAATTAACTTTAAATGTTATTTAATAAAATGTATTATTTTTTAAATTTAAATTCTGCTGTCAGAATTGATTAATGCAAATATACAATATGAGAAAGTAAACAAAGCCCATTTTAATAAACATAAATTTAAACCAATTTATTTTAGTGTAAATGTATGATTAAGTTGTTTAATTTCTTTTAAACATCTTGGACAGTCAATAGCTTAGTATGGATCATTTGTGGACTTAAATTAGTGTTAAAAGCTTTTCGAATGTCAAAACAAAAATAAGTATTTTAGACTTGAAATGAAAAGATTCACAATTAGTTATCGATCGAAGGAAGAATCTCAGCATGATTTTTCAAGTGATTAGAAATAATTCTGTTAATGAACTGCAGCAAGCTGGGAGAGAAACATATTTTAAAACAAAGAAAAAGAAATATAAACAAAAGTAATCTATGTAGGCACATTTTAAAGTAATTTGCCTAATTATTAAAATCTTCTATATAGATTTTCTACAGAAGAAACATATATTAGCATAAAATAATGATTTAATAAAATTGAATGTAAAAGGACACGGAGCTTGAAATTGAGTTTCAATTGTATTCAAATTATATGATATATTTAGTTCAACAATATATTTTTATAAAAACCCAGTTGGTTTTCAGAAATAATTCGCGTGTGGGATTGGTTTAAAATTATTTTCTTAATACAGACAAACTACTCTCCAATTTTTAGTAAAAATATCCCTGTCCTCTCCAGATATATGAATAATCTGAAGTGCTCGTAAGTTTAGACAGGCTTTTATCTGTAAAGAAGACTTGACACCATTGCCGAGTTTCTTTGCTCTTGTGTTCCCGGCACCATAGAAAATGCTTTCTCTGAAGACGTTACCATCAATGGGGCAGCAGAAAGGGCATAAATAGTTCTGGATGACGAGTGAAATAGGAAAAATCAGCTGTGTCCAGTCTTTTGGACAATTTTAAACACAATATTACTCATCCAATAGTGCGATGCATGTTCATGAGATTTCTTTCTTTGTCTACTATCAATTTTTTTGTTTGCCTGTAGTACAAGAAACCTGTTCCCGTTAATGCAGATGGCTATTATGAAACCTTCTACAGCTGTTCTTGTCATTTGAAATGATCCCCAAAGCTCGGAAAATAATACTTAAATACAATTCCAAATACACATTAATCATTCTTCAATCCCCTTCTAACTTCCAGTGACTTTGGGCTAAATCATGCAGCTGTCTAAAGGAATGTTTCTTTTATTGGGCGTACCGTACTTTATGCCATATCTTATCCCCTTTGTTCCAGTATGTGTAGGCTTCTACCAGTTAAGAGTGAATGTGGCAAAAATAATATAAAAATTGATTTGAAAAACCTTTCTAATTTTGGAATTATAAGAATATATTGAATCTTAAGATAGATAAAAATAAGGTATGATGCTATATAAATAATATTAGCTTAAGTGAACGAAAGAAATACAATACAGAAAGAAAAAAAAAATGTTATAACAAGATCTATGTTCTTGATCATTTACACGTGAATTTCTGTTGTACATCATCTATACGAGTATTTCCAGTATCTAAAAATAATTTTATAAAATATATCAAGAAGCTCCAGAATCCTATGTATTATTAACCTCTCGATCAGATTTTTCAATAACTATCTCTGGTATACGAGTCATTACAAGGTTAGGTTCCATCGAGTTATCTATAATTTTCTTTCCGGTTTAGCTGCTAATAACGATGCTCCAAAAAGTAATTGGTGGCCTGGCAATGAACATTCTAGAGCAATTTCAAGTCGTCTGGCTAAGGAGAGGAAAAGAGGTCCATTTTGCCGTATTGATCTGCAAACAAAGTATCTGAAGCCGCATGTTCACCTGATTTATACAAGAGGGCTCTTAAGAAGAGGAACACATTAGGTCGGTACCATCTTACTTTCGAACGAGTAGAATGCTAAGAAAAGCGATAGTAATTGTTCTTGTTGTTCGCCCCTTTCTACTTTCTTTTGGCCTTTTACTCTTTACCGGGGGCCCAAGTGGACAGATCTTTTCAGAAGCAGGTGACTCTTGAGAACATGTTACAAACAGGTGCTCTTCTTCCCTGACCCTTGTGGTGTCCCTTTAATCATTATCTCCCCCAAGTACAGTTTTCGGCGTCCTGTGTCTTAATTTGTCTTGGAAAGTAAATAAAGTTGGAGTTTTCTTTTCCATTTTGTTGTTTGTTGGATGGGAAAATGCTGCTGGAAACAGTGGTAAGGTTATTGCACTTTTACTACCGTGTATCTCTCCAAGGGTGTCGGAATAAAAATTGTTCCGAGTTTTACTGTCCTTAATGGGGTTTTAGGGTGTTTTTTAAATGCTTAAAACGAAATATTTGCCACTAAAGAGAGGACAGTTTAATTTCAGTTAATGTAGGTTGCTTTTGTATTTAGTTAATAAAATAATGAATTCATTGAGATAAATCTAACAAGTCTTTTATTAAATGCAATTTAAGATTGTTTCATAAAAATATATTTCTGAAACAGTGATTCGAGATTTCTTACAGGTTGCCTTATTCATAATACACTTAAAAATGCAGAAGACTGATTTATACAATTCTTAAATATTTCATCATTGAAAGATTAAATATAGAAGTGCAAGACATGCAATGTAAGTTATTTTAATGGCTAATGTATAACAAACTAAACCGTCTAGACATTCTTATTTTGTAATTAATCAATACAAGGACATTTCTAACTATACATAAATTGAGAAAATTTGAAATTTATTATGAAAATGTTTAAAATAGCGATACATTTACCAAATATTGAGCTAAAATTTTATTTCAGTAACTGAAATATTGCTTAGATATATATGGTCATTTTATTTAAATATTTTTCATTTGAAATTTTTCCCTTAATCAATGAATTGAAATGATAGAAATAATACGTTACCCAAGTACAATATCAGAACTTGTGTTTTCATATGTATATGGTAAAGCATAAGATGCATAATATACATACATAGATAGTATAATAAGTTATGATACTTTTTGCCAAAATTCAATACATCTTGAGGTTATAAATTATATATATGAGTTATAACTGCAAGAGTTAAAATAAAATTTTGTTTTTATAACTAAAATTTAGTTTATATCATTATAACCAACGGTTATAACATCTAAACAAAAGAAAAAAAATTCATGAAATATGAACACTATAATAGCTATAAATTACAGAAGTGTTTAGTTGAATTTGAATTATCTTAATTTGTTAAATAATTTAGATATGATAGGTAAGGTTTTGTTTCACTTTGTTTTTAAGGAGGAAATTAAATGAAGGGTTTCATGGAAAAAAATGATTTAAATAAAAAAAAATCGCAGTAAATTCCATTTTCTTTGATTGTTATACATTCGTTTCATTGCCTTTTTATACTGCCATTCAAGTTGTTAAAAGGTATCTAAATATTAGGGGAAAACATTTCTGGATACATTTATTCCAGATCATTTAAAAATTTCAGTGAAAGAGTCCTAATAAAATATTTTCAAAGTTTAAAAAAAATTTTCTTTAAATAATTAAAAACTTATTTGACGAGAATTAGATCAGATAATTGAGAGGTCTAATTTCTTTATTTAATACAGTCATTATCATCATCTCTCTTTTGACAAATCTACTTAGTAAGAGTTTTGTATAATCATTTGTTAATTTAAAATCCTCCCCAATTACAAAAGTATATGGTCTTACATATGTATCAAGAGATATATTTTAATGTGTTTAATATTCATATTTGCGCCATCAAATAAAAAAAAATTTTTCTTGCAAACTTGAAGAAATTTTCCGTTCAATGATCTCATACTTTCTATAACTGTATCTTTTATTAATGCTGGAGAGGTAGTGCTTTATATCTTATTTTTACAGTTTAGAACACTACAGTTTAGTTTTTTTTTTACTTATTTTTTACAGTTTAGAATCCTTCTGCATTTATTGTGTGTCCCAAGTAGCTTTACATTATGAATAATTATGCAATTTTTACATTATCACAGTAACAAATAAATACAAACATATTTAATTTCGCTGTTATTCATTAGAAATATTGTTCAGGGAATTATTATAATTTTTATAATTATAAAAACTTTTTTATTAAAATAACTTTCTTAAATAATCACATTCTATAAAATTATTTAAATAAACAATACTATAAACTTTTATCAATAAAGATATCATCAGTATTTTTAAAATTGCTTTGAAATAAATATAATTTTCCGCTCTCATTTTGTATACCATGGGGTTACCCTGAAACTGATTAAGATAAAATGAAATCCATGATTTTTATTCTCGTAAACTTTCTTAAAACATAAGAAAGCATAATTATTTCAACCCTGAAATTATCATCAGTTTACAGCAAAAAAAAAAAAAAAAAAAAAAAAAATTGGAGATTTTCTAAAATTTTCATAGTTATAAACTATACAGAATTCAGTGATACAAAGTAGAAATTTCTGATTTCCAAAACTTGGTTTGTTATAAAAATAAACTAATAGAATGTTCGTCTAACCCATTTTAGAAATAATTACTTTCGTTTTGGGAAACATAAAATTTTCTTTTGCAAGCTGGCAAATTTCTTTTATTGATGTAATTAGTTGAAACTTTGCTTATCGAATTCTATAAAATTCCTCTTAGCAGTAGAAATTTAACACTGTAGAAATAATGCTTTTTAGAGATCATTGCAAAATCACTTTATCACTGTTACCTTAAATACAAGTTAACTGCAATTATTTTCTTCGTTGACTCTTATTAAGAAACAGTATCAAATTAGACGAGATAAAAGTGATACTGTTTAGTTAATTAATAGAGTTCTTTTAACTATTCTTAGATAATAAAATAACAAAGCTGTTGAAGGTAGCATTTTAACAGATTATTCAAACCAAAATCTGTTACTTAAAATGAGTTGATTGATTAAATAAATTAATATTGTAAAGAGATTAATAGAAAAGAAAATTATAAGTAATTAATACTAAATTTTAAAAATATTATTATTCTAGTTCTTACACAAAGAAATTTAATATTTTAAGTGCCTTCATCATTAAATTGAACAAATGACTAGCCCTGGAAAGAAAAAAAAAAAAAAATCAAGAACATTTTATTAAATATATTAATAATTATTAGAAAAGTTTTATTTATTTTTATTATAAAATATATTATTAGAAAATTTATTATTTATTATAAAATTATTATTATTTTCTAGAAAAGTTTAAAATTCTGAAAATTTATATATATAATCGAAATATTTTTGCAATTAATTTATGAAGTATTTAAAAAAAAATTAAACTATAACTTATTAATTAAAAATGTTTAAATTAATTTTTCATTTATGTTTGGCAAATAAAAAAAAAAAAGAAAAGAATCTGATGACATAAAGTATGCTATAAAATTAACGAAATGCATTAGAATAATTAATGTTTAACATAATTTTAACTACTAATCTACGTACCTGAAAAAAATAACTGATATATTACTTAATGTGAAAAATATTACTTAGATTAATTATATTTTCGATAGTTGGTGTAAGTATTTTTAGTTGAACTTGATAAAACAATTTTTTTATTGAACATATTGAAATTATTATTGACAGCAGATTGTTAGTAAATAGTTTCACTTAGCAAAAATTCAATTATAGACATGTTTTAACGAACATATTTTATACAATCAGATAGACTTAATAATTATTAATGTGCAAAGTAATCTTTTTAGAGTTTTTATTAAATAACCCATTAATAAAAATTTATATTCGTCGCTTATTTAGTTCTTTTTTTTATTAAGTGTTCAAGTTACATGAATAATAGTGGTATTTTTAAATTTTTGAGAGTTTTGAAATTTCTTAATTTGAAAATTTTTAAAAAATAAATTGTTGTCAATCTACAAATTTATTCAAATTAGTTAAGTGACTAAATTAGCTTTCTCTTGCTAATGCTAAAAATTGAATATCCTAAAGTACTAATTACGTAATTAACCTTAATACGTGGCTAAAAAGTATTCACAAAAATTTCTGTCTGGAATACAATCTCTGTATCATATGTCTGACCTAGATATAATATCAAAAGCCAGTAGCTAGATCTACTATCTTTTGATCCACGGCCAACAAGATAAATGGTGATAGAATGATCGGGCAAAGGCTATCTTTTTCCCCATGCAGTTTAGTCATCCTTCCAATCAAACTGTTTACTTCACTCCATGTGTACATATTTGAAGAAAATGTATATGTATATCTATATATTTATACATATTTTAAGTGTATATGTATATATTTTGTATACATATATGTATACATATTTTAAGAAAATAAATCACATAAAACAAGTATGAAATATTATAGAAAATAATGATGAGTAAAAACACAGGCTTCGGGTTCGAGTCCCGGTGGTGCCATGGATGTTTGCAGTGGTTCTGAATCCACTTTAAACCGTAGGTCCCGGTCTAATATGGCTGTAGTGAGTTGGGAATAGGGCTGACAATCCTACGCCGTAAAAAGAATCATTTACCGTCTAGAAATCTGCCAGCAGGCAGACGGCCTTGGCCCACAATGGGGCTGTTGCGCCACTGATGATGACGAAAAATATTTTTATTTTATACATACATTATTATTATTGAAACCAAATTTCAAAAATAAAACATGTTATTGTTGATGAAAGAAAATTATTTGGAAAGATATATTTTTAGACAATCAGCATTAGTAAACGCGTAAAGCAAGGTAAAATAATAAATATATATTTTATAAACAGCAAGTGTAAAATTATCTCTAAATATAAAACTTGTTAAAAGTTTTGATGAATTTAGAAGAAACTTTTATGTGAGTAATCTCTATTAAAAAATTAATGTAAACTTTAAGAAATTTCTTGAGAAAATGTTTTTTAAGTTGATTTTCGTTTATCCTTAAATTTATATGAATTTTGAGGAAAAAGTTCAGATATTCATCGACTTATATAATTTTGGTTTTTTATAACATGCAATTTTCTTAACACAATGGAAAATATTGATGAAATATTTAGATTCATACATTTCTAATTTTAATTTAGGTTATTATAAAATAAAGTGTAATAACTACGGTTACTATATATAAGCATTTTCTATTTAACTAAAGAAATTGCATCTAAACTGGCGTTTTGCTATTTCTTTTTCTTCAATGGCGCAACAACTCCATGGTGGGGTGAGGTCGTCCATGGACGTCCAGTCGTTTGGGACATGAGATGTTTTTTTTTTTTTTTTTTTTTTTTTACGGGGTAGGTTTTTTTCAGCCCTACGTCCAACGCCTTCCCACAATCATATTGGACCGAGATTCACGGTTTAGAGTGGATTCGAACCACTACAAACATCCATGGCACCGACAGGACTCCAACCTAGTGGCACCGAACACCAAAGTTTTATTCACTCGGCCATTAGGTTCCCATTTTGCTATTTACATTGAATAAATTTAGAATCAGAAGACAGAGAAACCGAATAATATGACTAAATTTCCATGAAGAATTTTTCCATAAGGAATTGTTAATTTTAATTAAAAATCTCTATGAATAATCCACTTTTGAAATTAAAAGCATTAGCAAATTACCTGGAAAGTGATACGAAAAATTCTGGCATGTTCTGTAAAAATAACTTGAACTTGAATAAATTTCTGTACTTGTCATAGAAACTAAATGTTTTTTAATGTCATTACGTTTTTTTTACAAACGTACAACTAATAAGCTTAAAAATAAAACTGATTTCAAAAACACCCCACCATGAGAATACGATCAGAAAAGGTCTGAAAAGAGTGAAGTTAAAAAAAGATAATCCAAGAAAATTAGATTAAAATCGAAAATACTTCCTTATCCCATATGCGCATATTATGATCATCACTTCGATAAAGATTTCAAAAAGGAAAAGAGATAGAGAACATTTTACACGTCTGAAAATTCAATTTATTTCAAAGCGTTTGAGCTATTTCTAGAACATTCAGAAAGCAAACGTATCAAAAATATGGATTATCGCGGAGTTTCAACAGATTTATTGATTCAAAATGTCGATGTATTATTTAATAAAATGAACAGACGTTTAAGAGTATATTGCAAACAATTACCTAAGCTATATTTCTCTATAAAATATACATTCTTTTTTCTTCTAAGCAATATTTCTCTCTCTTTTCTATATAGTTATTTGCGTTTATGAATCAAAATTTCATCTTTTAAAACAATTAGTATTAAAGAATGTTTATTTTTGATTTTTAAATTTCCAATGGCAGATTATGAACAGTTACAGCAATAAAAGAACAACGAGAAAAGAAAAAAAAAAAAACATACAACAAATACAACAAAACATGCTGAAACAGAGTTCATTAATCTAACAATAATGCCAAGTTGCAGATCTTTTAGCGACTAAAAAGTGTTACCAGGTGCACCACGGGGAGGTAGATCTTCATATTAAAGAATCTTAATCTATGAAAAAAATCACTTTATAAACTATGATAACATTTGATGGAAAACGCTTCTCACTTTTTTGTTAAACATAATTAAACATTTTTCTTTCTGTCATATCCTTCGCAGTAAAAGTCGAACATTCTTAAATGATTTAAAACAGCTGAATTGCCAAAATTTCACCAATAATAGCCATTAACTTCTTTTTAATTATAATTGTTTTGCTACTTATTAAACTTATTGCCCAAATATCCCATAATTTGAGTTTGTTGTTTTATAAATAAACACTTTTACACACACCTCACTTTAATTTGTGTATTATACAAATATAAAAGGTATCCAATAACTTTGTAGAATCTTTTAATTGTTTTTTCTCTTGTTGTGTAATGATTTTTTGAAGAAATATTTTTGGGGTGCTTTTATACTTCCTAAAGTTGAAGCTATGCAGGAGCCTTGAAGCACTTGAAGAATCGTAGCTGCTACGAAATTTTTGAATTCTATTCGCTGAATTTTACTTTACTTTTCTTCTTCTTTGACGTAACAGCCCCATGGTGATCCAAGGCCGTCTGCCTACTGGCAGATTTCGAAACATGAGATGTTCTACTTTACTTTTAAATAAATGTATGAATTTCATGAATAGATGACTTGTTATTCTTCTTCTTCTATTTGGAAAACAAATCAACAATCTAAAGGGATGTAAATTTATTTAATTGTACAATAATGATGATTTTTATCAAATATCTTCTGTAGGAACTTAGCTTTAACCTCAATTGTCATGACACAGTTAAAAATGATTTCAGTGATTGTTTCTCCAGTTTATCATTTAAATATTAATACAATAAATTTGTATGTAACCAGATAGATAAGTATACTGCAATGTAATATAATATATAAATTTATTATAGGACAATATTTCTTCAATAGTTACACGAATTAGAAAGGGTTCTCCTTATTTCGGGTTCAAAAATGAACTAAATTGTTCTTAACACTAATTTGGAAAGAAACAAATGCTTATTATCATTTTATAACTTATCTCCAGTGTTGCTTTTATAATTCTCCTTTATTTGTTTTTAAACCATTTTTAAATTTCTGTGAATTTTTAATATTTATGAAATTATTATCGATAAATAAAACATTTAAAAAAGATTTAAAAACAACTACTAACTCAAATTATTCATTATTTGTTTAATTATCATAAGAAACTTTATAATAAGAAATAACTTTATAAGAAGAAAGAAGAACTAAATAAGAAGAACTTTACAATAAGAAACTTTCTTTATAACCCTCATTATTAAATAAGCGACACTTGCTTCTAATATTCTAAAGTTATACATGGCTCTGTTTTAAAGAAATAACTTTAATAGTTCAATGAAAAATTTAGAAAACATACATATGATTTAAGTAGTTTTGTTAGAAAAAGAGGTCATTTTAACAATAATTTTATACTCCTGAGTATGCTATTCGATAACTTGATGAAGTGATAGATTAAGCAGCCACACGTGACAGTAGGAACATTAAGAGAAATTTATTGTTTTATATCTTACCTCAAGGGACACAAATAAAAGAAAAAGGAAATAGAGTTTAGGAAATAACATGATTGGTTAATCAATTCAGTTCTTTTATTTTATGATGTTAATAATTCATCGAATACACAACTATAAGATCAGCTTTAAACAAGTTGTAATAGCAAAAATATTGAATCTTGTTTGATGATTTAATGGCACTTGGACGTCCAAACTCAACAGTATCGAAATTGTTTGTTACTTGAAAAGTTAGATGCCATTAATTTTATGACACAAACCCGATGAAATGTCGCATAATAGGTATTTCAACTTTATATTTAGCTTTTATGCTCCAATATGAATCCTAATATGATGATTATCATAAAATAATGGAGTCTGCATAATGTTAAACTTAATCACTCTAGTCTATATGTTAAACAGAATTTTCTTTTTTAAATTTGTTTTTTACTAATATAACTTTAACTGTAACTATATTGAAACTGTAAGTAAACATATTTAAAAATTTGCTTATGTAATTGAGGACTAATTATTTTTGGTCAAATTTCGTGCTACGTATTTAAACATATACAAGATATTAAAATATATAAATCAAGTTATTAATAAAAAAGGGGCTTTAAGGACAATAAAAACTATGTCTACAAATGAGGTTGAAATTCGTAAACTTTCGGCTAAGTTAAACATGCAAATGTCATATCAATATGCCTTTATTAAACAACAAAAATTACAGGCATATTTTCCAAATTCAGACATAAGTTGTTGTCCTTCGTGATTTTAATTTTACATTTGGGATATTCTAATTTGCAACTAATTTAATTTTATTTGAAGCCATTTGATTGTGAAGTTTTGCTTTCCCAATTTATGGAATGAATTAGATATATTTATTATTCTAATAACACTTATAAAATTTGCTAGTTTGAAAACGCACAATAAAGGAACTCGATGCGATTTAAAGAAATAAAATAAATTGAAAACATCAAATTGTTTATATTAATATTCAAATTTAGTTTATTGATTTATCATACAGTTTATTTGGAAATATTTTATACATTTCTCATTAACTTAAATCTTGCCTTAATTTTTGTTATTGAGTTTATTATTGAACAATAATATCACTTCATTTGAAATCCCTGAGTTCTAAGTTCCCTGATCTGAGTTGCCTCTTTTTAATTTCATTAAATTTTACGCGAATGAATTTTAATAAGGAGTTCAAATAGAACAATTAGAAGGTTAAGGGAAAAATTTATTTAAATGTAATATATTCAATATAATTTTTAAAGTAAGTTTAACGTAAGACCGTGCCTCTGAAATAGATCGAGAAATTATTTCTTTTTTTTTAAAGGACAGAACTAAATTTAAAAAAATAATTTGAACTAACAATTAACTCTTTTATCGTTTATTTTAATTTATTGAAAATTTATTTCAATCAAATATTTTTAACGCTAAGAACTTGACAGTAAGGATCAACGAAAATAATTCATTTTGCGAGTTCTCTTTAGTTTGTAAAATCTGTATAGTTTAAAATATTCCATGTCCCTTATATATTTTAATATAACGTTAATTTTCTATTAGGGTAATAAATATTTACTGAATACTTATTATATTGAAATAAGGATTCAGACTGTTAATAATGATGGATTTTTCTACTATATTAGACTGAACGAGTGTACTAAATATTTGTTCAAATGTTATTGCAGTCGATAAAGCAAGATATGAGTCAAGTTAAATTAATAGAATTTCAACATTCTAGCTACAACATAGAAACATAGTATTTAAACATATTTACACACATTATTAATTACAATTGCAATTATTGATAACACCATTGTATTAACGTAACTGACGAATTCCATTTATACTCAAAATTCATAATGAAGAATTACTAAATTTGAATGGGAGTGTGCATTTTTTATGTAAGACATCAAATCATATATAATTAGAAGTATAATACAGTTATGTAGTAGGAATTATATTCTTCATATCATAGGTGGAAAAGATATTATAATTGTACTAAGCTTATAAAGGTAATAAAAGTAAATTCTCACAGAAAGGGCAACAAATTAGAAGTATTTTATAACTGCTGGACCAATTGATTTGCTTTTATTTGAGAAAAAAAGACAATGTAATGTGACACTTCTACAGAAACAGATAAAATAATAGAGTACAATAGAAGTTAGTTTAATGCATTATTTGAATAAACTTCAAGAGTTAATTAAATCTCCTTGAGAAATTGAAGATTTTTTTCCTTATATCTCCGAGCAAATTGCTTTCTGATGGCCAATTGACCAGCACTTTGGTAGTCGAAAACCCTGGCTACAGGCTCCGAATCCTGGAGTTGACAAGGATATTTGTGGTTTGGAATTCTCATTAAACTGTAGATCCCTGTCTAATTAGTCTAAAGTGTGCTAAAAAAAAAAAATGACAGTAGAGAGACAAACCAAATCAAAACTTCAGAAATTATGTTTCTGTGCCTAACTTCCAAGTAGAGTAAGATGAAAACAAAGAATTCTGTGCATATTTCATGCATTTTGTATTATTTTTTATTCCATCCATAATTTACGAAATAATACATTCAAAAATTTATTTTTTTAAGAAAAATAAATAAATAAAAGGTTTGTAAAAAATAACTGAAGAAATGAACTTCAAATGGAATGTGTCTTTCATTAGCATGAATACACTCTATGAACCACCTTCTTATGTCGACAATGACATTATTGGTCTCTTGAATAAGAAACAAAATCCTACTTGGAACAATATTTGTTCCAAGTAGATTTGTTCCAATTTCCCTTGAAAGTCTTCCTTGATGTCTTCCACACACTGTCCATCGTAGGTTGTTCATGGTATACATAAATGGAACACGGAATCTACTATGTGGGTTCTGCGAGGCAATTACCCTTGAATCCAATTAATTTTAAATCCAATTGCAAAACAATTTCCCTGAAAGTCTTACCGAAAACTATGTCTTCCACTCACTCTCCATCGGTAGGCTGTTCTTGGTATTCATAAAGGGAAAATGGAATCAACGATGCCTTAAAAGAAAAAAAAACTTACATTATTGAAAGAATTATAAGGATTAGGAAACTATGACTTATAATGGAAACACTTTGGGTGGTTACATTGTTTTCTAAGCGTTCTTCTGGAGATGGTTCGAAATATCGACAGAAATATGAAGGATTTAGGCATAGACTTAATGAACAAGCCAGCTCTATATTCCGAACTAAATCACATTATGAATCTTAATCTTTAGACTTCCGTGGAAGATTATCAACTCATTAAGTTCTCTTCCAATAATTTTCAATTGCTGGAATTGCCTCGCATATCCCCAAAGAGGTAGCTAGCTGTTGATGCCAGACGCTTACTAGTAATATATCAACAATCTCCATTGAGGAGCATTTATCAGCAAGTTGGGATACTATAGTGTTAGTTTAAAAAAAAAAAAAAAAAAAAAAAAAAAAAAAATCAGAAATACATATTCAGGGCACTGTTGAATGGCATACTACTACTTGAAACTAATATTTCCTGTTCGATATCAAATTCTGAATTTTATTGCACGAAGTAATAAAGAGTTTGGCAATTTGCGTTTCCCCGTTTGAAGTGTTAAAAAATTGTTTTTCAACCTATGAAAAGGTAGTTTTTATTCATTTGATCGAACTTCGCTTGAATAGATCAGATAAATTATTTTTCCATGACTTAGAAGTTTAACAGTTTAATAGTAGATAGAACTTTTTCGACACCCAATACTAATATATAGGTTGTACGTTAAATTTTGAAGACTAGTGTGTTATAATTGATTAAGGAGAAGCTATTTTTAAATAAGTTATTTTGACAATGAATAATTATGTTGCCAAATAGCATATGTCTGACCTATTAAGTCTCACTAATTAGGTGAAGACAAGGATCACAACACTCTTCTTTCCACACAGGACTCTTCTTTCAAAGTAGCTACAACCATCAACGATCTAACCTCTAAACTGTTTGGGTACCTCGTATTTTTTAAAACCCTTTAGCAATTGTTACTAAAGAGAATTCATATTAATAGCGAAAATCCGATAACATTATAATGGGGTAACACATGTGTGTCTATCAATGTTTTACAAAAGGCATTATTTATTTATATTTCGAGAAAGCGAACGATTATTAAAAAACACTTATTTTTAAACACTTGATTTTTTTTTCACAAAATAAAAATGTTTTTCAAATGTTGTTCAAAATGTTTTTAACAATAAAAATTTTACATGACGAAAATTAAAAATATTTAAAATATAATAATATTTTGTGTATTATGTCTTGTATAATAAAAAAAAAGTTATTTTGATACATATTTCTACTTTATTATCAAAAATTGTCTCCTGACTTGAACTATCACCTTTAAGATTGTTTTTAATAGAATAGTTATATTAGAATAAAGTTTTGAGAATAGAATAGTGAACCCCAAAAATATATATATGTATTTTTATTTGCAACGTATTAAAAATCATTTTTAAAATCCATTTTCTTTTTGAGAAAGATAATATTATAGGAAATAAGGGTATCATTTTCAATTTATGTGTGCAGCTAACTGTAATAAAGTAAACAAATGCAGTCTGTCTATGCTAACACTTATCTAATTTTTGGCGCAGAAAATTAGCAGACTTAGTTTCTCCTTGTAAATATTTACCTTTAATCATATCTTATAAAATATCAAACCAAACCTGTCTATGGTGTTCTATACCTTCATTGATTTTCCCATTATTTTTATGCTACGCTTGTATGAATAGTATAATAGCATAAACTATTGTTTTTTACAATGAATAAATCTAGACTTATTGCTTTACATCTTTTAATTTCGTTACAGACTATTTAATTGCATAATAACTTTGTATTAATACATTTAGTATAATTAATGTTATTATAAAGTAATTAAAGTTAATATTACTATAGAGTATTCAAAATTTGATTGAATTTTTACAACTAGTTTTTATAAATTGTGCCTTTTTAATGGACATGTGTGTGAAAAAGTTAATATTTTTAAATTAACTGTAATAAATCATTAATTTAATCATAAATTATAAATTTTATTACTGTCAAAATTATCTTGAAGTTTAAGAATTAAAAATTAATCTTTAATTATATATTTTATTCCACCTAAATTTAGAAATATATTATTTTTCTGCTAAGCTCGTACATTTATCTCTTTTTTTTAAGAATATTTTTATTTTTATTAACGTTAAAAGGTATATATATATATATATATATATATACCTTTTAAAGTTGTAAAAAAATTAATTAAAAAAAATAAATTAATAGTTATTATTTATTATTTGTAAAAAATTAATAGTTTGCGGATTTTGATATTCAGATTTAACTTAATAAATTAAAAAATAATAAGCAAAGAGGCACTTTAACAGTTGTTTAGCCATCCTTTAATTAAATGTATAGGTATTTTCTTGGTTTTGTTTGGACATGGTACAAATAAAAATAAGATTTGTCATAAAATCTCCTTTTTTCCATTCACCCTCAAGATGAAGTACAATAAATCCCATCTTGTTGCATTTGTACAAATTTCACCAATTTCTTTGCAATCTCGGAGGTTTTATGACTGAGAAGGTTTTATCAAGGAGGTTTTATAACTGAGTAAACAGAATTAAAAAAAAAAAAGCACAATTTGAACAAATATCCTTAATAAATTTATCATTTTAAATGTTGCTTTCAATATCAAAAAATGTGTTTTATTTGCCATAGTAATGAATAACTGTTTCTTTCAGATTTAGAATAATAGCCAGAAATGAGTTCAAAGCAATTTTCTTAAATTTAAATCCCTCCTATTCATAAAATTTATTGCATACTCGAGATTTTAAATATTTCCCGAAATAAATTGAAGAACGTGAAGCTTCAAAAGGTTTCTAAAACCTTTTTTTTTTTTTAAATATTCATCATTAGCATGTGTCATAGTTATTCATTCTAGTTTTTACTTCAATGACTTATAGTTATTCGGAGATTATTAGTTATAAAACACGATTTGGAAATTTGGAACAAAATTACCATCAAAATAAAATTCTTCATGCATCAGAAAACATCCAATTCTTCTCTTTGTAAAACAAATTTAATTTTCATTCATTTCAATAAATGAATTCTTTTTTTTATTAAATTATTTTGCTTTCAAAACATTATTTACGCTTGATTTTTCGGAATGAAGGGAGAATTAAAACAACGTAAAAAGGTTTTATTTTAAGAGGTATTTCTGGAAATGGATAATAAGAAATCACATAGATAGCAAAGTAAATATATTAAAATGATTATTTTTTGAAATTAGTATTCTTCTTCTTGATCAATAATAATGATTATAATGTATTTAAGTTTTTATTTGAAGTCTGAAGTCTTTGTAATCTAATAAAAATTGTCAATTTATCATATTCATAAAATATAACCTCAATAAAATTTGGGATGATTTTAAATGTTTTCTTCATTTTTTAATCTGATAGTATATTATGCTATTGCTGTATTTGAAATATAACTTCTTAAGCATATTTTTGAAGATAGCTATATATTTCTGTAAGTTTTCTTGAAATTCCTATTTGTATTAATTATTTTTTAAAACATTCTTAATGAATGCATTTGATTATACAAATTTCTTGCCAAATCAATTATGCATACATTAATAAGCATTACTTATATTATTTTTAATTGCTTTTTGAAGTTATCTTATTAAACAGTTAACATAAATGTAACCTCTTTAAAAACGTGTATTATAATTTTACCAACATTATTGATAAAAAAATATATAGTTCTAATTTATTTAAACACCACACACACACACACACACACACACACACACACACACACACACACATATATATATATATATATATTGACAGAAAACGTATTGTACATGCAATAAATTTATATTATATATTCAGAAAGAGTTCACTTACTGCATTTTACGAACATAAAATGCAGTGAGTAAGCTCATGATATGGCAAATATATTAAGTATGGGAAATAATATATAGAATTGAAGTCTATTAAAGAAATATACTTTAATAATTCTATACAAAGTATTATTATAGTATATGAATCTAATTTTTCAGCTGCCAGCACACATTTATAATCCAAATATTATTATAACCAAATGCTTTTGATAGTAAATTTAACTGACATTTTATACTAACTTTAATTTATGATTGTGTTTAATTTTCAGTGATTCATCTTTCACAATTCAATTTATTAATTTTTATTCTGTAAAACGATAAATCATTTATATATTTATGCAAATAGCATACAGCGAAATTAAAAATGAATTTTTTCAATATATAAGTTACATGTATTTAATAAATTTAAGTTACTTTTATAGTATATATTTAATAAACAGTAATATAAATTATAATATATAATAAATTATTTGCACAGTATATTTTTTAAAAAATTTAAATTATTTTTACTAAATTCATTATTAATTTTACATAGTTCTTTCAATCATTTGCAAAAATAATTTTTAAGGTTATCTCAAGTGACTTTAGTATTTACAACTAGTAATTTAGTTTTATTTATATATTTAAATTCAATATGGAAGTTTTTATTAGTTTTTTAATATTAGCAATTGCTTTACATATGAAAAAAACAACAACTTTAAGTACGTGAAACTAGTAAAGTATCAAAATATTTCTTATAAAGAAAATATTTATCAAAATATTTACTTTATAAGAAAGTATTAAGCTTCTTATAAATAAATATTCTGATAAATACATATTTAAAACAACAAGAAGTTTTAGAAAAGAAAAATTTATTTATTTGTTGCATGATTTACAACCATAGAAATGTGACCATTTTCCAAGGGTATGTGGTAGGTGCCATGAAACAACTCTAATCAGTATGGACAAAAAAAGTTTTTGAAAGACTTCAAATAATACAATTTTGCTTTTTATTAAATTATTTTTTTAGATAAGAAGTTTTAATGTTTCCAGTAAATTTCAGAATAAAATATATTAATTTTAGCATGGTAAGTGTTCTGATAATTTCTTAATATAACTGAAAGTTTTTACATTTAAAAAAGTTTAAAAAGGCGAAACCAATTTTAAGCTGCATAATTTACCATACACAAATTTATATTATTAATTATTTACCAAACAAAATTTTTTATTTAAGTGCGGAATTATAAAATGATGTTGAACAATACTATTCAAAGTGATTTTTAAAAGATTTTATCATTACAGATCAGTAATGATAAATATTTTATATATTTAATAAAAATAATAAATTTTTAAATATTTTAAATATTTTATTGTGATAAAGTAAATTTTAGAAACTTTTTAAGTGCATTTTATACTAAAATGCATTCTAAATTTATTAAGATAAGTATTTTGAACTTTTATGTTTAATTCTGAATCTGAGTTTATATTAAAAAATTTAAATTTACGGAACAAATTTTATGATACATGATTTACAACATTCACCTTCAGAGTATATTTATTGAAATGCGCCAGGTGCTTATAAAACGACAGCAAACGCCACTGTCAAAAACTGATTTTTAAATGACGTCAAAAATTGGAAAGCAAAAACGGTAACTGGTTTACGGTGTAGAAATGCCAAACATGTGTCACAAAAACACTTTCTGAAAAATCTAACTGCATCGTGAATTTTTTTTTCTGTTAGTGGTCGTAGAAAAAAAAAAGAGGGGGAAAATCGACTGAATCAACAGAAAAACTAAACATGATCTATAAATCTAAATTTCTCTCCATAACACAAACCCTGGCGCAATTTTATATCACTAACTTTCTCCCATTTTTTTCCACGCGCGCAAATAATACAAAAAGTTTTTGTTCCTTTTATCTAAATTTCTACAGAGTAACTCGCAGAGCACGTTTTGCTCAGGTAAGAAACATCGATCTTAGTAGTTCGTATTTTTCCGCGAAGGAGCGCTGAATTCGGGAAAGGGATCGTAGGGAAAAATAGGGATAGTTTTAGGGGAAAGAGGGGGAAAGGAGATTGGACATCCAGCGAAGCAAAATTTCTGCTTCAGTAAAACACGCGCTTTGCTTTGAAGAGGAAAAACCCGCATCTTTTACATTGCTCGCTATGTTGCACATGCCCTTAGTTCTTTTCACTGCAGCAACCGTGGGTAAGTCTCGACTTATAAAATTCACTGAGTGGTTTTCCAAATGTAAACAGACGACCAGATGAAAATTTAATATTTAAAAATTTTTTTTTTTAAAATTGAACTAAAAATTTTTTTAGTTAGTTTTTCGGGAACGGAAGAAATTTTTTTCGGTTAACTGAATTATTTTGAAACTTTCGAAAAAGTTAAATATATGCTATAAAATGAAAATAAAAATTCAACAAATTTTTCTTAGTTTTCTTAGTTAACAAATACATACTTTTTCACACCTGCGGTTATTAATATATTATTAATTTTATTTCAGAATTTAAAACTCAATTGATGTTTATCCGTAGATTGATTTAGTAAGTGAGTTAAAAATTTTAACCAAAAATTTAACCAGTTTTAACCAAAATTAAACCAAAAATTTTAGTTAGTTAGAATTTCAGTTAGTTTTTGGAACGGTAAAATTTTTTTTTCGGTTAACAGAATTATTTTGAAACTTCCGAAAAGTTAAATATATGCTATAAAATGAAAAAAAAATTCATCAAATTTTTCTTAGTTTTGATAACAAATAAACACACCTGCCGTTATTAATATATTATTAATTTTATTTCAGAATTTAAAACAAAATTGACATTTTTCTGTTGATTGATTAATTAAATTAGTTGTTATATATATTAAATAAATTAAATTAAATTACATAAAAATTAGTGTTTTTTTTAAAAATATTTATACTAAAAGATATATCTAAATTTTTCTTGGTTAGCCTCAGAATACACTTTTTAATTTTTCAGGTTGTAAGAAATCTAACATAGAATTTTGTGTTAAATAACTTTTTTGTTAATTTTTGGCGAAAAGCACTTGACTTATATTTGACTGATTTATTTGTGAATTAAAACTGAGTCATGTGCGAAAGATCACATAAGTTTGTCACGTTGTTGTCGAAGTCTGCAAGTTTTTAGCTAAAGTCATATATTATGCTTTTTAATAATGCTTTAATAACTTGGGAGCAATTTTTTAAAAACTTTTCAAGATAAGACTTAATGTTGAATTTTTTTTCATTTCATTTTATTTTTACTATTTTTTTCAAAATTCTATTCTTTTAATACTTAATTAATATCTAATTTCCTTAATAAGTTTACAGTTAAATGATCATTTTATGTTGAAATCTAAAATACAAAGATATATTTTTTAAAAATTAAATACTAATGTGAATTTAAAATCTTAATTTTCTTACTATCGTCGGGATTTAATTTTTTAATGAAAATTTCATCAATCCGTTTTTAAAAATTTGATTTAGAGTGAAATGGGAATTAATGGGAGATAACATAAAATTTCAACTAAATGATGGATATCGAGCAAATGAATTTTAATATGACTGAACAACTTAATTTGGTAAAAAGTTTTGTAATTCATCTTAAAAAGATAAAATAAATTATTTAATTAATGTAAAGCAATAACAAAATATTTCTACTAAAAATTTCTTGTTCTTGTTTTTTTCAGTCGCAGAAATTTTTTTCTTTCTAAGTCATATTTTTTGAAGTTGTAAGAATAAATTTAATAGTGTTATTCTACATAAATAATAAAAAAAAAGTTTCAAGAATTTTTAAAAACTTATTTTGGAAAGATGGATGATAATATTATAAATTCGCTATTACAGTGAACTAGACGAAACTAGACGAAATTTCAATAACAAGATCGTTACTGTCTACTAATAATATTTTCAGTAGTGATAGTATTTTCTCCATTACTTTCAGTAATGTTTGTTCAGGAAAATTCAATGAATTGTTTTCAAATTCCATAAATTTAAAAATATGTTTCTGTTGTTCTTAATAATAATAATAATATATGATATATAATAATAATAATAATATATTAGTATATATATATATATATATATATTTGCCGATAAGTACGGCGGAGAATGCAATCAAACTAAACGAAAACACAACTTTTAGCAAGAGAAATGTCTATTCGATTTGAATTTCTTCCTCCGAGCGCAGGAATAAACTCCCGTGCTTTGCAGTAGTTTTTCTTGCAAGTATGTTTTACATTGAAAGAGAGAACTCTAGATTTTTGGAGATAAAGTTTCAAAAACAAATAGAAATTCAAAATTTACCGTCACAATTTTGTAAAAAGAAAAGAAAATCTTCAATTTAATAGCAATCTTAAGATTGTAAGTAAAATTTAATGTATATATATATATATATTCATGAGTAAAAAGTTAAAAATATTCCTTGTTTAAAGAAAATTGACCGTATGACGATGGAAATTGAAGTAACAGAACGTTTATCGAGTGTATATACAATCGTGTATACAATTTGAATTTTGTTTTCCAAGTATATATTGAAAAATTTGCTTGCATTTCAATGTTTTTTGGCCCGTGAGTTTTACATTGAATGATAAACTGTTGGATGTTGGGGATCAAATTTCTCTTACATGTATTATAACCCAATTTAAAATGTTTTCAAGCTCAACTCCTTACATTCTTCAAGCTTTTTAACATGTTTTTTTTCATTTTATACGAAATTAAACAGAACCTTCATGTATTTTCTGTATGCAAAAATTACATGTAACTTAAATTTTTGCTTTTAATTCCATGGTTAAATAAAAGAACTTTGAGAAAATAATTTGGAAGTAGAAATATCTGTAATTAGGTTGTATTTCTTATTACGTGGTTTTTTATTTACGATACGCTTTTTAAATACTATTATTTTAATGTATTTATATACTTTTAAATTTATAAAATAATGTGTTATTTTCAGGTTTTAAAAAATAGCCACCTTTTTTTTTCTGAAACCTACTTAAGATTGTTTAATTATATTGTAAAAATATATTTGTAATTCAATAAATGTTAGTAAAAATGCTTCGAAACTCATTTAACATATCTAATTAACTGAATAAGAAATAAATGAATTAGCTATTTAAATATTAAAAAATTAAAACAAATTTCCTAATTTCTAATTGGATATTCTTTACATTCAAAAGAAGTAATAACGCTTACATAATTTATAATAATTAAATTTATTAATGAAATTTACTTAATGTCGTTAACTTGTGAGAATAACAAATCCAAAAATTAAAGCAAAATTTAAAAAATCTGATGAATTTGTTAATTTAAACTTTATAAGTAATAAAAAAATGTTAATTTTAAATGTTCTGCATCAATACATGATTTTTAATTCTTATTAAGTTACAATCAACAAATGTTTCAGAATTCCTTCTGATAAAAAAAAAAATGAAATGAGTATATAAAATTAACATTACTGTGAAATATGTTGAATTACAAATAAAAAATAAAATATTCAGTAGTTATAAAGTAGCATTAATATATCATTACAAAATTCAGCATTGTAGATATAAAAATACTGCTAAAAAATTAAATAAAAGATATTAAGGTTTTTTGATAGATATTATAAGGTAAATTAAGAGTTTTGGTGTCGGATAGATTAATCACAAACATAGTGTGCTATAAAAAATGAAGTGAAAAAAATGCATTTTATTGAGAAATAAATGAATAATAAAATGCAATTATAAATGAAAAAAAAAATGCATAATGCATTTTATTGAGTCTCAAGCATAAATTGAAAATTCACAATTTGTGTATTTTCGAAAAACAACTAAAAATCTGTAATTTCTTGACATAACATCCATTTTAATAGCGGGCATTATTTTCCCTGACTGATATCATCGTGAGGAATGGAGTGCATCAGGTTGTCAACGAGGAACTGGGGCATCCTGTCCCACGCCTCCATAACAGCTAGTTCCAGTTGTGAAACCGTTTGTGAGGAAGATAGGCAGATAGCAACTCGTCTGCATACCATTTCTCACATATGTTCTGTTTTGTTTATGTTGAACATACTGATTAAACCATTTGTATGATTCCTTCATTGTATCGGAAATTATCCACTAGCCCAGCATGATGTGGTCTGCAATTATCTTCCATTAAAAGAATTTATCTCCAATCGCTCCAGAGTCAGCGACTAAAGCATCTCATTTCTATATCGCTGAGTCGCCAGAAATCCATTTTTAAAGATGACGAAATCAGTGTGACCATTAATGGAGATACCACACCACACCAGACCAGACCAACATTACATTTCTCCCAAACATTGCACTTCCTCGTACGAAAGCAGGATTGTATGAGTATCACTTTTCCTACAGAAGAAAATGCGTTTATTATCAGGATGGAGTTTAAAACAAGTCTTGTCGCAGAACAGGACATTGCTTCATTCATGTCTTCTCCAATTGAAATGCTCCTTGCCTAGTCTCTGCGGGCGGCATGATGACACACTGCTAACTAAACAGATACCATACGTCTACCACCATACAGCATGGAGTCTTCGTCAGGTGATTTGACTCAAAATAGTGGTGCAGCAGATCAGCAAAGGCCTTGTTAGAGAAGTTTGACATTCATCTTTCAGTTTCTTTTGACTCTCATACTTAAGTATCGGTCCTTATTTGGCATCGCTGCTTGTCTACGACCTTGTCCTGGTCTTAGGTATGCATTTCCAATCTCAATAAAACGATTCCAGATCGTGGAAATCACACTTCCCACGGATTCCACTAGTATAGTTTGTGTTTGGTCCGCTTCTAAGAATTCAATAATTTTCCTGACTTCTGTTTTGGGTAAATAATTGCGTTCAGACATCGCCGTCACTGATACAAAGTACTCAAAACAATACGATAATTTCTTTTCAACTTTTTTCATTAAGTATGATGACAGCTTATTTTAATTTGCCGTCATTCGCACGTCGTTTTCGACAATACAGATAAAATTTGTATATGTCCACATTGTCTAAAAATTTGCATTCTTAACAATGTTTTTTCACTTTGCTAATACAAATTTCAGTTATACAGTTTTTAACAGAAAACTTACAATACCCTCTAATTTTTGGAGCAGTGTAGTATTTTATACACTAACCTACCTTATCAAGAATTTTTAATCTATTTCAGAGTTAGTTTTTAACTAACAATTTTTATAAGCTAACAATTACTATCTTAAAAAATATCGCATAATTTTTGTCCATGTCGAGTAGTAATGAATGAATTTATGTTTTTGTTTCATTCAGTAAGAAAACAAAAAATTAAAAATTCTGAAAAGAAAAAAAGTAGTTGATGTTATTTTATATGTATGATGTTATTTTATATGCATTTCTACAGAATATTTTATGTTTGTAGCAAACATTTGCTATAAGCATAAAATATTCTGTAGAAATAATCATTCGCTGTTCTATTTCTATAAAGAAGAAATAAATTTTTAAACAAAAAATGATGAGTTTCTATTTAAAACATATAAATGTTAATTAATTTCTTAAAAGTTTTTTATTATACCTAATATAATTTGAAATAACGAATAGATATATTTCTATATTTATATTTTGAAGTTTTCAGTTATAGCCAAGTCTGAATCTCATTTTATTTCTAAGAATCTCTGTCAACATTTTATGATGAATGCTTCAACTAAGAAAAAAATTTACAATAATTTTTTTGGAAATAAAATAAACCAATTTCTTTATAAGAAATTCTTTCAAACATTTTTAAAAAGTCGAAACTCGATTGCATGTTGGGAAACTTTTTTAACAAAGCAGACACAAAATATTTACACAAAGTTAAAAAATATTTACTCGCCTTGTTTTCTTGCGTACCACACTAATGGTAAATAAAAAGCACGGGAAAAATATTTTCAATAAATAAATATGAAAAAATGATTTCAAAATTTTGCTACCATTTATTTACAAATTATAAAAGAAAATATTTCTGTATGTCTTTATGCATTTTTATAAAAACCATAAAGCAAAAATATACATTGATAATAGATATAAAATCATTATTTGATTGATAAAATATTTAAAAAAAAAAGATTGAATACGTACCTGAAAAAAAAAAATATCATGTGCGAATAAGTAACATTTTAGAGTGCCAATTTTATTTTTAATACATATTTTTATTTTATTACTTTATATAATTTAATTTTAATAAATGAACCAAATTAAATTTTTATATGCATTCTCAAAAATATCGATAATAATTTATTATAACTGGATGAATTTTTACTATAAAAATACCTTTTTCAATTCTGACATTTAATTTTAAATTCCTGAAAATCGACAGGTTAAATAATTGTATTTATATGATCGGAGAATTTTTGTGGAATAGTACTTGTTGCATAAAAGGCATTGCTTGTCTGAAACAGATATTCACATTTGTTTTATGCAGGAAAACATTAAGCTTTTGAGTGTAATTTTGTATCCATATTCTCCTATAAATGAGATCCCGGTCTAATTAGCCCAAAGTGTGCACAAAATGACCGTAGAGCGACAAACTAAGCCAAACCAAATCTGTAAATAAGGAGGCTTGATGGCCAATTGGCTAGCAGGCTGGCTTTTTGGTACCACATGCTTCAGGCTCGAATCCTGTCCGTGACATGGAGGTTTGTTAATGATTCAGAATCCACGTCAAACTGTAGGTCCCGGTCTAATTAGCTTAAAGTGTGCGCAAAATGAGCGTAGAGTGACAAATCAAACCAAACCTGTAAAGAATAGTTATTTTGAAATATTTTTCAGTTTAATGCATGTTTGTAAGGCCTAAAAGGTTCTAACGGTAGAGGGGGATGTTGGCCGGAATATACAGTCGGATTATTGAAAACTCGGATTAAGCAGACTTCCTCATCAAAAAATGAAGACGCTCAAAAATATACTAAAATTCAAGAAAAAAATCAGTTTTAGCAAAAAAATAACAAGCACATAGAATTTTAAATCCCATCTTATTTAAATTAATATCACACTTAAATGATTTAATGTCGCAAAAAATCAGTCCATAGTTTGTTTTTGCATCGGAAAATTTTCCTGCGATGTTGCCCCTAAGCCTTCAAAAATAAAACGTATGGTGGTAAAACATATGTTAGATGCTTTGGGTAGTAAAGGGCAATACCTTGTATTACATGTCTAATAATTCTTTTTTAATAATTCTTGTCTAATAATTCTAATCTAATAATTCATGTTTAATAATTATTTTTTAGCCTTTATGTTTTCAATATTTTCACCACATTTGACTCTTTTAAATAGTTTGTCTTAACATTTAAGGAAGCTAAGACTTTATATCCTTTTTTTCTCATTTCCTTGCTCACAAATTTAATGTCTTACTTCTATGAGTTCTAAAACACCATAATACATTTGCCGAACAAAGCACAACCGACTATGCTGGGTGGCAGGCGAAGAAGAAAAATGAAATTTCAAGAAAAAATATTACACGATGAAATAGTAAAACTGTGTTCACTAAAAGTAAACTATAAAAAGGAAAGAAATCCTAACTGAGACTCCTCGAATTAAGATCAGCTTGGTTTCTGGAACCCTAGTTATCAAGGCTCTACTATCCTAGCAGAAAAAAAAAAAATGTGCCTGTAACGTAGTTTGTATTTTAAAGTTGTAATTTTAAACAGCCCAAAATTTAGACGAGGTATTTATTTTTTTTATCACTGTAAAAGAAAACAACTCTACATTGAAACTGAGACTTAACAACAACTATGTGAATACTTTTATAAATTTTACAGCAGGAGGTTGATAGAAAAAGCTAGTTTCTAATTTACATATTCTTCGTCTAGAATAGTAAATGGGAGAGGTGATATACACATGCTATGTAGTAAATGCAAGCAGTGTTATAAAGGGCATATGTCTATATAAGTTGCCTGAAAATGGTAAGAGATAAAACAAGTTCCCCTTGCAAAACTTTTCTAATGGATCTGATAATAAAAGTGCGTATAAGTGTTTTCATTTTCATGATTGCCCCAATTTTTTTTACTGGAATTCTATTTGAGATTTATAAAGTTGTTCATGTATGCTTTATATCGCTCACGTCAAGAGATAATAACAAAATCGTGATTTAATCTACAATTTTTGATTTGGATTATAAAGTTATTTAAACTTTCAGAACTGGTAATTCAAAACTTTCTAATGGATCTGATTTATAGCTTGTATAAGTGCTTTCATTTTTTCTTGATTGCCCAATTTTTTTTACTGGAATTCAGTTTGAGATATCTAAAATTGTTCATGTATGCACAACAAGCCTATTTATATTGCTTATGTCAGGAGACAATTCAGAAAGCGTAATTTAACCTACAATTTTTGACTTGGATTATAGAGTTATTTAAACTTCAAGTCTCTTAATATCGTTCAAGTGAATAAAAAGAAAAAGCGTTATTTGACCTACAATTTTTGATT
This sequence comes from Caerostris extrusa, assembly GCA_021605095.1. NCBI lineage: Eukaryota > Metazoa > Arthropoda > Arachnida > Araneae > Araneidae > Caerostris > Caerostris extrusa. Next base: position 59,642 of record BPLR01007459.1, read on the forward strand.
TGAAACTATTATACTTTTTTATATTGCATTAGAATTCATAATTTATTTGAAATATTGAAATTTGCATTAGTTTCCAATCATAATCATCATATAAATTATTTCTTCAGAAAAAAAGGGCAAGAAAAATATAATTTAATGATTATAATTATCCATACTAATTCCATAAACTGCAAAAAAAAAAAAAAAAAAAAAAAAAAAAAACTTTAAACCATTGGTTTGCAAATCGTGAAGAAGCTGCTATGAGATTTATAACATGAACTGAAAATAATTTACTTTTGAACTTTAATTTATTATTTATTATTGACTATGAATTTTAATTTTAAAAAAAAAAATTGAAAACAAAGAAAAATCGAATATTTATGTTGTTTTACCTTATTTAAACAGCATAAATATTCAATTATTAATTTATAGGGCACATTTATAAGTTTAAGAAATTATTTTATTATCGAAACTTGGAGCATTTAATGATTGCAGTATTTACATAATTTAAATACAATGTATAATTTTCACTTTGCGTTTATCATACGTATAATGGTTTATTTATTTACAATGTAAAAATACAAATTTTTTCTCAATCCAAGCTTTTTCTTTTTCATTGTACTTCATTCAAATAACAGAAATGTTAGATGCTTACATTTTAAATAACATGTATCCATGGGGTTTAAAATTAAATTTTGATTCTTAAAAGTATATCTGCTCATTAATAGTTTGATTTAAAATACAAACGAAATGAGAAATTTCATGAGTAATAAATATATAAGCATTTCTCTTATTTAAAACAAAAATGTTTAGAAGTTGGGCCAAATTTTTAAGACCAACAGGTAATTGTTCGAAATGCGTGCTCCATATAATGAACAACGAAAATCCTCAGAAACTTTAGCAGCTGTTTTTATTTACCTTATTCTAACAGAGACTTCCTGCAAAACAAGACATTAACGGAGGTGAAGTTTTAAATTCCGCGTCTTGCATTAACAAATTTTCTCAGGTAAGCTGCTTCGAACAACTCTCTAGAAGAAAGAGTCATAAAAGCGTAACGCATCCCTTTTTTTCTTTTGAGAAGGGGAGCGAAGTTTCTATCGCTCTACTTCGAAAACTTGAATATGCTCCAAGAACATGCTTAGATAATATTTTCTGGAAGTTGTCAGTACTTTGATAATTCTTGATAGATGAAATGTTAGTGTAACATATATTAGGAAACCACAAATTTTGCTCTATCAGTTCATGGTTTTAGTATTAAGAACCATCGTTCTGTTTCGATATTGAACGGTAAGTTTTTAAGTATAAAAAGTAGTTTTGCAGGCATTTGAAAATTACTTGTCTGCCTAAATTTTTAAAAAAATATTTTACTATTTTCATTTATATAACGAATGGTCCTATTCATATGAAATTAGTCACTTAAACTTGTATTAATAAATTTAAAGGGAAAAATAAATCAATATATTTACTTATTATTTAAAATTGGTATTGAATCCCTAATATAGCAAAAATATGTTAATACTATTAGTATTGAATAACTTTCCTCACTGTAAAACGAAAACTTGAATATGCTGCAAGAACATAGATATTATTTTCTGAAAGTTGTCAGTACTTTGATAATTCTTGACAGATGAAATGTTAGTGTTAATGTTAGGAAATTGCAAATTCTGCTCTATCATTTCATGATTTTAGTATGAAAGAACCATCCATTTTGTCTCTATATTGAACGATAAGTTGCTGTAGTATTCCAGTATAAAAGTAATTTTTGAAGCATTTGAAGTTTCTTGTTTCTCTAAATTATCAAAAATTATTTTACTGTTGTTATTTTTATAAAGAATAACCCAATTCATACTAAATCAGTCACATAATAAATTTAAAGGGAAAACAAGTCAGTATATTTAATTATTATTTAAAATTGTTATTAAATCCTTAATAAAGTAAAAAAATATGTTAATGGTATCACTATTGAATCACTTTCAACAATCTAAAACGAAAATTTGAATATGCTCACAGAACATACTTAGATAATATTTTTTGAAATTGTTCAGATAATTCCTGATTGATGAAAGATTAGTTCAAGATTAATTAAGAAACATCAAATTTTGTTTATCAATTAATTGTTTGGGTATGAAGCATTATACATTCTGTCTCCAAGTTGAACTATAGATTGGAATAATATTTCAGTGTAAAAATACTGATATATAAGTATTAGAAGTTACTTTTCTTTTAAGATTACAATTTATTTATAAATCACCTCTTCTCAGTTAAATAACTTATGAAAATTGTTTTTCAGTAAATAAATCAATAGATTTAAATAAAAATCTAAAGAATCAATGTATTTAATTATTATTTAAAATTAGTATTGAATCACTAAGATTATTCATTTTGGTATTAGTATTGAATTGTTCCATTGATGTAACACAAAACTTAAATATGCTCAAAAACATGCTTAGATAACATTTTCTAGAATAATACAACTTTTGAATTCTGATCTATCGTATGTTATAGCAAGTTATATTAAGAAACAAAAAAATTTCCTCTATAAATTTATAGGTTTGATATAAAAAGTTATCCATTTTGTTTTCATATTAAACTATAAACTGCAAAAAAGAATTTCAGAATATAAAGTGCATTTAAAATTATTTGTGTTCCTTAATTGTCAAAAGCTACTTATAGGGACCTAATGATCTAGTTTATGTAAATTAATATATACTTACTTAAAATAATTAGTTGAATATTAAATTAAAATAAAAAATAATTCAGTACCTTAAATTATTATTTTAGAATTAAAATTTAATCATTAAGCTATAATACTGATATTTTCATTTTTATTTTTATAGCTTTTACTCATATTTGAACCATTATACTTCTCAAGAAATGTGTCCATCAAATATTTTAAGTTGATAATTTACTAATAAAAATCTAATATCATTGAAATACATTCATTTTGTATATTTTTAAGGAATTTATTTTATAAAAATAATTTAATAATAATTTGACGACTATTTTTAACATCTCTCCAAATAAAAGAGATAACTACTAATAATACAAATAATGCGAGAATTTCGAGACAAATATAAAAAATTTCCTTCACGAAATATAATAACTGATCATCAGTTGTTTTAAAAATGGAATATAAAAACCCCTTTTTTTCAAATAATTTTATAAAAATTTGAAAAAGTGTTTAAAAGATTATTTTTTTAATTTGAAATCAATATATTTTTAACATATAATTATTCTGATAAAAAATTCTGCTATCTAGAAAATGTTTCTATGTTTATATTTAAATTCTCAAATATTGTACCCTTTAATTCAAAGATATCTTGATAAACAGCATATCGAAGATAAAATTTTTTTGAAACCAGGCAATATTGTAAAATATTTCATGGAAAAATATTTTCATAGTTTTTTTACGGTTAAAAATAAATAGTAGCAAATAGACAAATATTTAATATTTTATGAAACAAATGAAAAGTTCAAAAATTAAAAAATATTATCTGAAAAGCTGTAAAACCAAATTCAGCAATCAGTGATAAAATATTAAATATTTGTCTATTTGCTACTATTTATTTTTAACCGTAAAAAAACTATGAAAATATTTTATATATATAGGCTGTTTTCAACCTAAACTAACATTAATGTTAACAGTCGTTCATTGAAAACACAGTTATGTTTTTGAAGTATTTTGAAAAGGTTCTAAATTAAATATTTGATTTTATTATATTTTTCTTATTTCTGTAAAACTTTAACAATCTGAAAAAAAAAAAAAAAAATGTGAAAGCAAGAATATTTTCTATTCAGTCAAGAAAACCATGATTTTGAAAACATTGGAACTCGAAAACGATTTTTTTCAAAAATAATTTCTTTTTACAAAATAATTTTTGAAAAACTGAGTAACTTTGAGTTTTTATCTAGTAAATGTGTTACTTAACTAAACTTTATAAAGTTATGGGCGTAATGAATTAATATAAGTTTTAAAAATGTACACATTAATTACATTAAAATACCATTAATGCATTTAGTAATGCTTTTAAAAAAACTTAAGAAAAAAATTAAAAAAAAAAAAAAGATGTTCTAAAATATTATTAGCTGCATTAGAATTTTTTAGGACGTAAAAACTGCAACTCAAAATAGAAATAGGTATGGAAAAAATGTCTTTTTTAATTTAAAAAAGTGCATTTAACTTGTACTGTTTTACATCTAATCCTCTTCAAATTGAAATGGAAAATGAGATTATGAAAAAGTTTTGTAATATGTATACGATTTCTATTTTCAATAATCAAACAAACTACTCGACTTAAGAAAGAAAATAAGCGTGTGCATAAAACCGGAAAAATCCTATTCTTCAAGTTAAAAAGCCAATTTTGATGAAAAAAACGAAATCCTGTTCCTCAGCTGTTTGCTTTTATTGTCCTTTATTACTTTCCAGAAGACTAGATTAACAATTTTCCATACAGAGAAAAAGGATTTCTAGAAAATTGATATTTCTTTTTCTCTCTACGAGTAAATGTATTGAAATGCAGTGAGCCTTTCCAATCATAACATCGTCTAAAAATTTGTTGGAGCTTTGAAAACTGTAAGTCGTCTATACAAACACCCAAAAAATATTTCCTATCTAAGATGAAATTGTATAAATTTGTTGTTTAGAAATAATATTGAATTTATGTTATTGATTTAATATTTAAATTTCTAACCAAAATTTATTAATTTATTAACCTTTTCTTAATATAAGGACTATGGAATTTTTTAATTTTATTTAAAATTCATTATAATTAACATTTTTAAGTTATACTGAATTTTAAATATTAAACAGAACTTTAACTCATAAAAATTCACATATTTTTATTGATAAATCTCATTTTAAAGGCATACTTAAATTTGATCCTAAATGATGAATAGATTTTATTTACATAACTTTTTGCTAAATTATTTGAAAATTTTGTATGACAAAATTGTATTGGCAAATATGATGAACAAGATATATAATATGACAAAATTTATTTATTTCAATCAATAATAATAGTTTAATCATTATTCCTTTTTAAGACGAAATCATCATCTTTTAAATTTTCACAGTGTAATTAAAACGTTATAAATTTATCTCATGCAATATTTAACATTCTGGTTTACACTTTTTCAAGTATTTAGATACTACTTAATGGTTAATTAATTAATATTTAAATTTCTAACCAAAAGTTATTTAATTCATTAATTTCTTAACCATTTCTTAATGTGAGGATTATGCATTTTTTTTTTAAATTTTATTTAAAATTCCTCGTAATTAACATTCTTAAGTTATAATAAATTTTAAATAGTGAACATAAATTTAACTCATAAAAGATTCGCATATTTTTATTGACAAATTTCATTTTAAAAACAAATTTGAATTTGATCCTAAATGATGAATATATTTTATTTACATAACATTTTGTTAAATTATTTGAAAATTTTGTGTGACAAAAATGTATAAGTAAATATGATGGACAAGATATGTAATATAAAAAAATTTATTTATTTCAATCAATAATAATAGTTTAATCATGATTTCTTTTTTATGATGAATTCATCATCTTTTTAATTTTCACAGTATAATTAAAACTATATAAATTTATCTCATACCATATTTAGCTTTCTGGTTTACTCTTTTTCATGTATTTAGAAATTACTTAATGGTTAATTATTAATTTTTAACCAAAAGTTATTTAATTCATAAATTTCTTAATCTTTTCTTAATGTGAGGACTATGGAATTTTTAATTTTTATTTGAAATTCATTATAATTAACATTCTTAAGTTATATTGAATTTTAAATAGTGAAGATAAATTTTGCTCATAAAAGATTCGCATATTTTTATTGACAAATCTCATTTTAAAGAAAGACATAGACTTGATCCTTAATGATGAATAAATTTTATTTATATAACTTTTGCTAAATTATTTTAAAATTTTGTATGACAAAAGTGTATAGGATGAACAAGATGTGTAATATCACAACATTTATTTATTTCAATGAATAATAAGAGTTTAATCATTATTTCTTTTTTAAGATGAATTTATCATTTTTAATTTTCACAATGTAATTAAAACTTTATAAATTTATCTCATTCAATATTTAGCATTCTGGTTTAATCTTTTTCATGTATCTAGAAATTACTTAATGGTTTTTTATGAAAAAAAAAAAATTCAAGTTTTCTTCTGAAAGAGAATGAACATAAATTTTTAATGAACTTGGTAGAATCAGAGCAATGGCATTTACTATTTTTATTTAACTCCCCAAAAGCTTCTTCCAAAAATAGAATTTAGCTTTTGGAGAAATGTATTTCCTGTCTTAAAATTATGCATTATTTACAAATCTAGAGAGATCACGTTTTGAAAAACGAAATGCTTACAAAATCCAGCACAAGCTTATCTCGGATATGCTTTGCTATATTACTTTTTGCACGTGACAAAAATGGAGCACCGAAGTGTCTCTGCGGAAAAATGAGTTCACACTATTTAGATTCATTGGTCTTTCTTCACAAGGTAATTCCATTTTTTTCTTGATGAAAAGCTACCCGAATTAGTTTAAAATTATATTTAAAGAGTTAAGATTATATAGGACAAGAAAATTCTCATTTATACTTTAATTTAGTGATTTCTAAAGAATCTTTTTGAAAAATTAATGTTTATAAAATTTTAAAATAAAATGACCTTGTTTTATTTATTAATTTCAAAATCAAAATTCACAAATGGCGTGATAAATAAAGATGTTATAAATGAATAATTTAGTTTATTATAATCTTATTATCTAAGTGTATCTTTTTTGTTTATAATGGAATTCCTCCCATTTTATTTCCACTTATAGCTATATGAATGCAATTCAAATATAAAATAATATGTATTATGGTTAGATGTATTTTTAAATCAGCATTTAAAAGTAAGTGCAATAAATTTTCAGAATAAAAAAATTTCATTTTTGTGTATAAGCTAGTTCTGCAAAATAATTAAGAATAGTCTTGTAAGTTGTAAAGATATATGTTTTCAAAATTATATAGGCTCTTTACACTCAATATATGATACAATGGTATATAACCTATATATAGATAAAAATAAGATGGGTAAATATAGATAAGATAATAGGTAATAGGTAATAAATATAATAACAAATAATAATAATAAATATAATATATATAGTGTATAAAATAAATATAATAATATAATATAATACCTAAGATAATAGGAAAATATAGATAAGATCTAAATTTATCTGTAAATAATCTGTTTTCGATACTGATGCATAATATTAGTATCGAAAGCACAACTTTTTCCTTTTTATCTACAAGAACTAAGGAAAGCTATATTGATTTTTTGAGATGTTTATCAATGTTTTGATATAATATTTGTATGCATTTATGTTTGTTAACTATATTATAATGATGCTCTCTGATAATATAATTAGAGTATTATTCAGTGTTTTTCATTAACGGACATGTTCTTACGATTGAATAATGATACAAATTCAATTTTAAGTCCAATTAACTAAACCTAAAGAATTCTTTAAACCGTGAAATGAAAAAACGCACAAAGCCAGCATCTTCCAGCGTCACTTCGATAGAAGGCCTTCATATATTCCAGGAAACGCCAAACAAAAACGGAATCGAAAGGCCTATATTTGACCGGCTTCAGAGAATGAACCCGCAGGAGTATAGTGTGTTTGTAGAGTGTCCGCACCAATTTCTTCTTTTTGCTTAGACTGGGCTAGGCTGAAGACCCGATTTGGCCAACTGATAAAACTGTTGGCGGCTTCAAATGTCAAGAGATTTTGGGATTCTTTTTAAAAGTTTTTTTTTTTTTCCTGAGTTGGAGTTCCCAGCTCTGCGAAGGAGATTTTTTTTTCTGGTTTAAGTTGGTGGAAGGCATTGTTTAATTTGAAAGGGAGAGTTTTGTTGCCTGAGCAAGATCTGGTTTTCAATGCGATTTGAATCAATTGGAAATAAAAATATCATGGCTTAATCTTTGTTCACTTGAAAATCAAGAGTAAACTAATCACATATCAAAAATATTGAAAGCTTTAAGCCCTTTGTAAATATTTTTTTTTAAATATATATATATAAATAAGTGATTGGCAAAATTTAGAATTTCTACCTTAATATTAAATGCGATTGTTCAATATTTCAAAGTTTCGTGTATAGTTTTTTTAAGATACGGTATTTTTATATTAGATTACAGAAACTATAAATATACTTTCTAATCAATGTTGATGCTATGTAATATAAAACTTCTGAATTGTAAATATTAAGTATGAAACAATGTATTAAAATTATCTATCAACAATAATTTGCAAATAACAAATAAGTATTTGAGGAATTCATGCATCATTGAATATCTTATTTAATGATGTATGAATTCCTCAAATACTTATTTATTACATGAAATCTACACATGAATGATATATGAATTCCTTTGTACAAAACACCATGAAAGTTTCATACATGATAATAATAAAACAATTTTCACAAACATATTTATGATATCACGAAATAAAATTTAAATGCTGTAATCACAGCTTTAAATGAAAAATATGATTAACTTCGTAAACATTTTCGCCATTTTTTCGATCTTAATTTTGTTTCATTTATTAATTTAGATATGGCAAAGTAATGTTATTTATGTAATCTGTTTCTTTGTGATAAGGACAAATCATTTCCATGTATTTTGCTAATGACACGCGATGATAATGGTTACAGTTTAGAGGATTATTTAAAACTTTGTGATTACTTCTCATTTATTGCGCATCAACAATTTTCAAATAGTTCTTTTGTTGAGAGAAAGAAAGCAGGATTACTCTTTCTAATTTTACCATCATTAAGGAAGCAATTTAAATCTTGGCTAGCATTTCCTATAAGTTAAATTTATGTAATGCAACCCTAACAATCATTTCTAAGATTAGCACAAACAGAAAAAAAAAGAGAGATTTTGAATTTATGCTTCTTAGACTTGAATTTTTTATTATGTTTCCAAAGGTACTCAAATTTATTTATGATGTATACTTTATTAACGTTTATAAACATACTGAGAAATCAAAATTGTTTGTTGACAGTTTCGTAAACAATTAAAAATATTGTTAATGTAAGAGTTAAAAAGTTTATTTAATTATAAAAATATATGTCGAGAAATATACAATCTTATTTCATTTGAGAGCAACAATTTAATTTATAATTTAAAAAAATACCACTAACTTTTATGTTTATAAAACATAATTGTTCATTAATATTCATATATTGTAACTATTATTGTCATTAAACAGCTTTATTATTTTATAATACAAATATGAATCCAATATGAGAATCCTTCACAATTCTAAAATAAATGATCATACGTAAGATTCCAATTATAAAGATATATGTCGAAAAATATTCTATCTTATTTCAATTGATAGTAACAATTTAATTTATAATTTAAAATTACCAGTAACTTTTATGTTTATAAAACATAATTGTTCATTAATATTCATATATTTTAATTATTTTGTCATTAAAAAGCTTTATTATTTTACAATGCAAATATAAATCCGGCATGAGAACTCTTCACGATTCTAAAATAAATTACCATACGTAAGATTCCAATTATAAAGATATATGTCGAAAAATATTCAATCTTATTTCATTTGAGAGTAACAATTTAATTTATAATTTAAAAAATACCAGTAATGTTTATGTTTATAAAACATAATTAAATAATAATGATAAACTAATAATAAAATAAAATAATTAAAACATAATATAATAATTAATAATAAACATAATAGTTCATCTATTCGTATATTTTAATTATTTTTGCCGTTAAAAAGCTTTATTATTTTATAATACAAATATGAATCCAGTATGAGAATCATTCACAATTCCAAAATAAATGACCATACGTAAGATTCCTAGATTAATATACATTTGAGTATAATTTGTTAAATTGAACTATTCGATGCACGAAAATTCCTCTGACAATTCATATACTTTACTTTAGGGGTAATTTAAAGGATATAAGTACAAATTCCCAACCAGAGCGCTCTTTTACTCTCTTGTGAGTTTGGATTTCTCAAGTGATCCTCCTCTCTTAATCTCTGATAGTGCAGATCATATTTCTGGCCTGAAGGCTACAGTGGATGTCAAGTCCTCTTAATCAAAATGACCAAACACGCTGATATGTAGTTATAGTAAATGAGTGACGTGTATGATAGAGTAAGGGGTGGAGTTCGATATCTTGTTTCGCAGGGGGGGATGAAACTGGAATCTGAGCTGTTCGTAACAGCATGCTTGTGGTTCATGTAGAATCCAGGGAGAGTTCGTTGTGGTTTTTCGTTAGCTATGCATGGGTGTCAAATTTGAGTGGTTGTTCGACTGGAATGATACAATTAGCCTAAGCTCGATGAAATGGTTTGAATATTTGTAGTACAGATATTTAAACATGGGCAAATGTTTTCAGTGTTTTACATTGTATCTCCTTTCCTTTTAAAATTCTAGGTAATTACTCCATCCTAAACCTTTAACAAATGTTTAGGTGAGCAATTCTTTAAAGTGTGTAAAAGGTAAAAGAATTAAATATAAGAAATTTATTTGTTTTTAATAAGGATTCTATTGTTCTAATTTTTACTTTTAATCTCTGTAATTTTTGATTTTAAGTATTTAATTAAGTAAGAGTAAAGAAAATAAATTCTTACGCAATTACAGGAAAGATATTTATTGAAATTTTCTCTATATATTTAAATTTAAGAAAATTTTAAATATAAATATGCTTTTAAAGGAATGTGTGTATAGGATCATTTTTAAAACGTAATCTAGTGAAACTCATACCAAATCACCTAATCATACAATTATCTTTTGTGAAAATATTAATATTTTAATTCACAAACTTATAAAGATTTACATTAGCATTAGTATACTAGTATAGAGCCTTATTCAAATACGAGCAAAAATGAATGCAAACTCAATAGTTAAATTGAATGATTGAATTTATTCAGAAAATTGTTTGAGAAATTCAAAGTTTAATTTAATGTTGTTAAAAAGATCTGAATAAAGTTTAAACTGAATTTGAAAACATATTAAATAAATTTAATTTTGATATATTTTTATGTTATCTGTTATTTAGTTGGCATTTTGGAATAACATTTATTTTAATTTCTTACACAAGTGAAATATTTTAAGGATTTTGTTTTAAAGTTCAAAAATAACTACAACCAGCAATAAATGATTTGATGCCAATCATAAAATTTTGCTTAATACATATCTGAATTTCAATTTTATGCAAAGCATCATAATTAATAACAACATTTTTGAAAAGTATTTATATAACAGCTTTCAAAAAAAAAACTTTATATTTCATGGAATTTCAAATCGTATCTCTACCAGCATAATAAGATATTACGAGGAAATGACATTAATACATTGAGATGTTTGCAAATATTTGTAAGTATTTCTCAATTCATGCGTTAATGGAAAATAGACTATTCATCAGTAGAAATATCATGTTGTAATATCAGCCTTTAAAACCGTGTGTTTTGTCGTGGATATGAAGAAATAGGGTGAATGTAAACCAATGCTTTGTGAGTCAAGATTCTTGGTATTCGTAACTTCGAAGCATTCGTAGAAATAACCGATGTTGAAGAGAGTAAATCTTCACTGTTTGCAATCTATGCTATTAGGCTTTTAAAAAGGACAAATTTCTTGCATATTTTGCCTTTGATTCCAAGAATAAATAGATTAAAATTTATATACTAGTTTATCAGAAAAATATTTTTTAAAAATTAAAATATATTATTCCTTTATTGGTATTATTGAAATCAGAAACTTAGAATAGAAAAAGAAGTTCAGATAATAGAATTTTAATATATCCAAAAATATATATTCAAATTATATTAAATAATTTTTGGAAAGTTAATTAGCACTTTAGATTTAAATGCGTTTAATTTAATAATTACCATACCAAGCAAATCGATGTTTTGGAATATATATCAAAAGAATGTTATAGAGCTATCCTTTCAACAAGTGGTATCATCAGTACATCTATATCAGGGGTGGCCAACCCGCCGCCCGCTTTGAACATTTTAGATTTTAGAACATTTAGGCCCATGAGACTATCACCCTTTTACAAAATATTTTATAATGGTCAAAGAAGTGAAGAACAATGTATTAAAAATTACATTATTTGTCCATCCATATATTCAAAAACTAACTGTCGAAATTGTGAGAAAAAATTAACTTTTATCTTAAATTAATATTCTTGCGAATATATGACAGATATATTATATTGATATGTTTTATTTATGAGTTTACAGTTATGAGTTCACGGAATAATTAAATTATAAACACCAATTACGCTGCATCACCAATACCGATTATCTCTAATTACGATAAGCACCAATTACAATTACGATTGCAACATCAATTACGATGTGTAAATACCAAAATTGAGATTGCTTTGCAAAAGCTAAGTGAAGGAGTGGCGAAACAAATATCGCATTAGTAAAATAAATACTTTTTAATGATTTCCTTTATATTTATATATTTTTATATTTCATTTTTAGTGTTTCATATATATTTTTACAATGTGCGTTTAGAATCATTATTATTATATTGTCTATGTTTACATGTAAGAATAATAGAAAATGAAATTTTTTCAAATTTTCACTCCAAAAAATGTCTATAGTGAGACTAATCTAATATGGGAATATATAATTTTATATGCAGCTCGCGAAGTTACGATGCTTTCCAAAGTGGCCAGCAAGATCATTTGGGTTGGCTACCTTTGATCTATATAATGCATCAATAATAGGTATGGCGGCATACTCGGATAAGATTGGTATATACAGTACAAATTCATAATTAAATAAATTTTGTTTACATTCATGTAAACCAATTCAAAAAATGCTTTTTTATTGTCTTTCATTATTCAATTCCTACAATTAGTTCACACTCTCCATATATATATAGTTATATACATCCATGTCCATAAATTAAGGATAATTCAGAATCACACAGAAATTGAACTCTAAAAAAATTTCACCTGTAGAATTATCACAAACATCTTGAAGAAGAATATGCAAATTACAGGAAACCACCAGATGGCGCGGATAGTACGTCACAATGACGAGAGTGTAAGATAGGGGTATATAAGGAATGGTGGCAAAGAAGTAAAATTGTTCACAAGCGCTTTAAAAAGCCTTTCTGTGCAATAACTGCATAGTTACGGCACAAAGGAAGCATTTGGATGATTTTTTTACGTGGTAGAATTATCGGACGACTGGAATGTGGACGTACCCAGCTGGAAGTATCCGAGGAACTTGGAATCACCCAGAGTGTCATCTCCAGGCTTTGGCAACGATTCCAAGATGATGGTAATGGGAGTAGATGTTACAGCACAGATCGCCCCCGAGTTACAATGCCGAATGAGGACCAGTATTTAGCAGTTACTGCCAAAAAAGAAACAGACGGAGCACAGCATCAGACCTGTCTCGTCAGCTCTCTTCAGCTACCGGTACGACAGTTTCAAGGCAGACCGTGTACAGATGCTTAGGGCACATTGGTCTATATGCTCGTAGGCCTGTCAGATGTGTTCCACTTACCGCAACTCCCTGTCGCCTGTGATTAACCTGGAGTAGAGAGCATGCATTGTGGACACCGCAACAATGGTCTTGTGTGATGTTTTCCGACGAGTCCAGGTTTAGTTTGCAGTCTGATTCTCGCCGGACTTTCATATGGAGAGCGCCAGGTACCCGTTACCACCAAGAGAACACCATTGAACGACACCGTTACGGTGGTGCAGGATGGCTCGTTTGGGGAGGAATTATTCTTGGTTCCAGAACTGACCTGCATGTTCAGAGTGTAACGATGACAGGCCACATCTATCGGGATGTCATTCTGGAACAACATGTACGTTTGTTTCGGGGCGCCATGGGTGCTGAATTTCTGTTTATAGATGACAACGCCAGTCCTCACCGTGCAAACATTGTAGACGAATGCCTTCAATTGGAGGATATCACCCGTATGGAATGGCCAGCATACTCACCGGATTTAGAGCATGTGTGGGATATCAATAGAGCATGGAATATGCTTGGCCGACGAATTGCAGCCCGTCAACCCCCTCCCACCTGTCAACCGGAACTTCGGAGGGCAATGCTTGATGAGTGGTGTAATATTCCCCAAGATCAGATTGATAATTTGATACTCAGCATGCCTAGGCGTTGTAAGGCCTGTATTGCATCGTCCGGGAGACATACTCCATATTAACCATCATACTAACCATGTTATACTTTTTTTTTTTTGTAAATATGTTCTTTTTTGAAATTTGCTCCAGGGAGTAAAGATCGCAATTTTTATTAATTATGTCAAACATATAGCATCTTTTTTGCTCTTTACCTTTTGTTTAATAAATAGACTTTACAAATAAGTCAAATTTGTTTTTTGCTTCTGTCTCTTTCTTTGCCTGAACTTCATTATTCTTAATTTATGGACATGAGTGTATCTTGTTCAAATTTTCAATCGTTAATAAAATACTTTTTATTCATCCACTCAAGTTCAAGCACATTTTTTAAACTTGTAGTGGATGACACTTGATGCTAATACAGTTTTTCAAATATTAATTCATTAATTAAATTAAATTAATTAATTTTAGTTTTATATGGGAGAAAAAATTTGCCGCTTAATATTGTGATTCTGTCATATGTATATTAATTGTAATTATTTAATAAAAAGTAAATAAAATACAATTTTTCTTTGTTGACTTAAGAAGGAATTGACTTAATTTTTTTTATATTACTTGTATTTTCCTTAATTTGAAAATCAGAATTCATATCAAAATGCGAAGTGACCACATAATGCTCTTTTCAACAATCAAATTCATAGAAAAGGGAATAAAATTTTGTTTATCGGTAAGATTGTAATCAAATAACGTGGGAAAAGAAAATTGAATTAACTGCGTAGATTGGAAAAATGGGAAAGAGCGAAAAAATCGATATAAAGAGTTAATTGACTAGCTTAAGATAAGTTTCCATTCCTTCCAGCAACAGCAAACCAAGCAAATCCTGCAGGTATTGCGAAAAGGTTCTTTATACGTTAGTATATTTTTATATTTTATTATAGTTAATTTATATATATTTTATATTTTATATTTTATAATATTCAATTTAAAACTAACATCATTTTATTAAAAATTAAATCATCAAATTACTTACCGTTTTATTTGATATTAAATTAAGATGGAAGATTATTAAAAAAATTAAATCAATTTTAATTTATAGTAATAATTAAATAATAAAAAATATATAGTGGTTAGTGAAATGTCTAATAATGAAACTTATTATTCCAAAAATGTTTTTAAACTAATTATTTCGATACAATTTTTTAACTTGTCTAAAATATTTACATGAAAAAAAAACCTGACGCTTTAATCTGACATGCACAAACATGCTCATGACATGACATGCACTTTAATCTGACGATTCAACTAAATATAGTAATTAGTAAATTATTAAAATTAATGCATATTTATTATTAAACCTTATAAATATATATAAATTCATATTTGTATTTAAAAAGATGATCAGGTAATACCATATATTCAAATAACAAATGAGAATTCGATTTCTTTTTTCATAATTGATAACTTCAGTATGGGATAAATAATGCTTTGTTTTCATATATTTTTATATGTATATGAAGTTAAATTTATAAAAAAATCTGAAGATTTAATTGAGTTCAAAATACGATTGTTAAAATAGGAAAAATAACCAAACGCAATTTGACAACAATTTTCCGCCATATAGGGCCAATGCGTATGATACTATAATTGCGCATTGATTTTTGTTTAATTTTAAATTTAAAATTACTTTTTTTAATTTTAAATTTGTTTCATCTTAAAACTGGCAAAAATGAATTGCAATTAATAATTATTGATGAAATATGGTATAAATTAAAGTGACTTTTAAAGAATAAAACATTAATCAATTTTTATTTTTATATTTTCCCTTTATATTAAAAACATGAATAATAGTAGATTGCATCAATTGAAAAAAATGTTGCATTTTTAATTTTATTTCTCTCATTATAATCTTTTTTTATTATAAGAGTTACCAATACACTCTTCACAATTTAAAATTTTAAATACTATATCTTCTTAATTAATAACTGCTTTCAAGTTGTATAAATATCATCATCATCATCATTGGCGCAACAGCCCCATGGTGGGACAAGACCGTCTGCCTACTGGCAGATTTCAAGACAGAAAATGTATTCTTTTTACGGGGTAGAGTTGTCAGCTCTACGCCCAACTCTATATAGCCATGTTAGACCGAGACCTACGGTTTAAAGTGGATTCGAACCACTACAAACATCCATGGCACCGCTGGGAATCGAACTTGAAACCTGTGGCACCGAGGGCCAGAGCGCTAGTCATTTGGTAATTAGGCTCCCATATAAATACAGGGGTTTTAAATATTTTTGATGAACTATTATGTACATATACTCTTACGTGTAACAATGAAATGATATGATTTAGGCTGAAATACTTTTGAGTATTAAAAGAATTTAGTAATGAATGGAATAATGGAATCTTTTAATGAATGGAATTTTTTGAATATTAAAAGGAATTTAATAATGAATAGAATAATGTAATTTTTAAATGAAAGGAATTATTTAATATTAAAAGGAATTTAATAATGAATGGAATAATGGAATTTTTGAGTATTAAAAGAAATTTAAAGTGTAGATTTATATCTTAGAGAACTCATGAAAAAAAAAGTAAGCAATAGATAGTGCCTCCACGTAAAAATGTCTCATAAAATATTAACGTATTTATAAATTAGTACTGAAAATAGCATTTTTTTTATAAGTTAGAAAGTTTTTATATTTTTAAATTTATAACTCTAGTTTTCTTTAACAAATGCTTTAAAAACTTAAAACCATTAAAAAAAAAATGCTGGAATTCTTCGCATTGTAGGTTTAAATAAATATAGTGATTTTAAATATTTTTGATGAACTATTATGTACATATACTGTTACGTGTAACAATGAAATGATTTGATTTAAGCTGAAACACTTTTGAGTATTAAAAGGAATTTAGTAATGAATGGAATAATTGAATTTTTTTAATGAATGGAATAATGGAATTTTTTAATGAATGGATTTTTAAATATCAAAAGAAATTTAATAATGAATGGAATAATGGAATTTTTGAGTATTAAAAGGAATTTTAAAAAGTGAGCAATATATAGCGCCTCCACGTAAAAATGTCTCATAAAATATTAAGGTATTTATAAATTAGCACTGAAGATATTCTTTTTATAAGATAAAAATTAATATTTTTCCGTTTATAACATTATAAGCACTCGATTTTTATTTAACAAATGCTTTCAAAAACTTAAAACCATTAAAAAAAATGCTGGAATTCTTCACATTGTAGGTTTAAATGCTTCCGACATTTAAAGCTGGGGAGAGAAAAAATATCGGAATATCGGTTTTAAGTGTACTCCCAGTAGAGACTATTTACAGAATCATATAAATTTTCTTTTACACCACAATACGGACACGTTTGGTATCAATCACTTTTATCTGCTCGATATATACTTTTACTTCATAAAAACTTTTGCGATAACTCTAAAATTAAATACCTTTTATCCATAAAATCTATGTGTGTCAAAAGGAAAGAAATGGGGCAACATTTTGAAAAATAGGGAAAAGATACAGACATTTTTATAAAGATACATTACGGCTAAATTATCTTTTTAATATTAAAACACTGATTATAATACTAGTTTATTATAATAGTACTAGTTTTATTCTAGTTTTAATCACGATATCAAACATTATACTAGTTTTAATCTTTCTACAGTTTTGCTTAACTTTTGAACTCACTTTTTTAAACACATTCAATTTGAACAAATTTTTTTCTTGAAGTGCTTAAAAATATTTTAACTTTAATTGCTTAATAAACATTAATACACCTGATTCAACTAGAATTTAATCATACGATTAAAATTTGTATCATATTTCATTTTCTATTGATTTTTGAATTTTATATTGAAAAAGGTTTTAATGCACTTTCGTTAAAAATGTCTTTTTTAAACAGGATAGTTGTTTTATAAGTTGAACTCAAACTTTAATTAAATTTATATCAAACCCTAAATTTATTAAAAAATTGCAAAATACAAGTAAAGTTTATTTTTTAGGCATATCTTTTATATGGAAAAACATAAATGTATAAGTTTGATTTTTCCCATCATGTATAAAAGTACAATAAAAATAAATGAATTACAGAGAATCAAATAAAAGAAGAAAGTTGGGAAAATGGATATATGATTTTCCATATTATTTGACACTAATGCGATAGACAAAAGATCTCAGGATTGTGACAAATCTCAATTACAATCTAATGAACATTTAAAGTTTAAATACTGTGCTAAAAAGATACATCAGTAAAATAATTTCAAATTGTATATTAATCATGCGTATTGTTTATTAATCGCATATTTTATATTAATTGCAAATTGTATATTAATAAAATTGCATATTGATCATCCGTATTGTATAGTGATCCTGTGTGATGTATATTAATCACATATTGTATATTATTCGCATATTGTATATTACTTGTAAATTGTATATTAATCAAGGAAAATATTACATCAAAAAGAATAAAGGTATGAAGATAAAAATAAGATTCTCACACATTACTTACTTATCTATTATAGTAAATGGATAGGAAAAGTAGTCTTAAAATTAATGTATAAAATTCACTTAGTTATAGAATTTCATCGTAAGTTTATACACGTTCCAAAAACAATAAACTGATCCCGAAGAGAAATAATGAAAAAAATGCATTAATTACATATTGTAAAGGAAAGCAAATCCCTCTTCATTTAAATAAATTTTTTTAGGTTGGTAGGCTCCAAATTTAAGTTGGACGGCCAAATATTAAATGAATCTGACTCATATTATTTCCACATATTATTTAACTAATGTAACGGACAGGAAAATTCATCCTAAAACTAATGTACAGACCTATTTTTGTAAGTTAAAACCTTGATCTAAATAACAATCGATGTAAACTGAAGAAAAATAATGAAAAGTGTACTTTTCATGTTAGGTAAGTAGACTTCAAATTTAAAAAGTAGCACAGGTCGAAGATTAAATGAAGCTGACATAGGTTCTTCCGAAACGTTAAAATAAAATACGTTCTACAACTCTGGTAAGGAACTCAATTTCCGAAATGTGTTTACGAGCACATATATATTGATATGACAAATTAGACTTGTGAGATGCAGTGGAAAATATACCCATTTTGAGCATCACTCAAATTTATCTACTTTTTCTATCAGTATCCTGAAATAGCCACACTGCTGAATTTTGTCAAGGTGCTTTATAGTTTTCATACATTCTTCAAAAAAATTCCTTTAGTGGTACAAAAATAAACTATAGTAGGAAACAATTAATTGCTAAGTTTCTTTTCTTAATAATAAATAAAATTCTTAGAAAAAAATAGAAAATTCAATATTTGAACACCTTTAATCCTTATATTTCTGTTCTCTTATCGTTAAATTTCTATAGTTGTAGTAATTAGATTAAAGTTCAATTATTTTCCAAGTGAAGTTAAAGCTTTGTTTAGTTACGACCTTAACGAACCTTATTTTAACAGTTTAAACCATTCAAGGAAGGATGCTTTTTTGTTTTCTGAACAAGGTGGTTCAGGTCGCAGTGAACAAAGCAGAAAACTTTAAATTACATGAACTACCAAAAAGGTGTTAATCATGGTAAAACATTTTGGTCATATACTTATTACAATATTTCATATGAATCTGTTGCGAATTTTTGCAAACGAATGCAAAAATTTCAAAAAGCTACACATTGCATATCATCAAGATTCATTGAAAAAGAAATCGTCTAATATTTGAGTTTTATGACAGCAAAATGCACTGGCAAAATTACTTACCATTTTTTTCATATAATTATAATTTTTTCAGTCTAATGATTTTTTAAATATAAATTCTAGTTATTCATATTCAGATTTAGTTAAAACAAAATCTAGTTTTCTTTAATAACTATTAATATCTAAATGATCATACATTATGTAATAAATTGCGAATTTTTGAATGGATAAAAATATAAGAAATATCCAATTATTTCTTAAACATGACCTCACAGAATTTTGTGCTGTTGTTTTATCCTTTTATTCCATGATAAAATAATGGGGACAGTTCTATTTATTCTTCAGATATACGTTTGTGTCATTATTAGACCAAATATTTTAACAAAAAAAGAATAGAAAGACAAATCATTGTTCATTAAATTGAAATATTCAAAAGAAAATCTCATTATTTCTTATCCCAAATAGGTTATTTCGTTAAAAGAATTTTTTAACCCAAATAAGTTATTTCGTTAAGAGAAATTCCTCGTATATCCATACACTTTTGAAAATGAAAACTTGTACCGTATTAAGAAAAGGATTTTATTTTTAGTACGTTTTTTTTGTGTCTTAATATTTATAAAAGTTCATAAATGATATGTATGATATTTAAAAAAAATTGATTTTTCTAGTATGTTCTTTTGTGTGTGTATTAATATTTTTAAAAGTTCATAAATGCTACGTGTGATATTAAAATTTTTTTAAAAATAATTCTTCAAGTTAATTATGAAAATAAGAAAAAAAAATTGAGATGAAATTGAAACCCTCCCATCCCCTCAAAACTCCATCAAACAAAATGTTCCTAAGGTTGTGGAATGAATTCATATTAAATGCATAGCCTAATCTATTCATGAATCATAGATGAAATTATTTATTGTGATTTTAATTACTTTAATAGATATAATTAGCCACTTTTATAATAAACAAAATTCTGTATACTATTAGCGTCTGATAATGATTGTTTTTGAAAGGCAAAAATGTATTGAGGAATGCATCTTCAAATTACTATATATGTTATTTATATATATAACGAAAAGAATCAAGATTATAATGATGTTAACTTTTAATTTTCTATTACTGTATGAAATCATTTTGGCAGAAGGTTTAAAGGAAATTGATCATTTTTTTAGTTTTTTAAGGAATGTGTATTTTCACATATTTTTTTGAGATTAAGATTTTCATTCAGACTATGTTTTGTAAACAGCTCTAAAATTCAAATGTATCCAATATCTTATTGAATAAAACAATATTGGTATCAAGTGATATGGAATCTTGTACAAAAATTATGTAGTTTAAAAGCAAATTTTTCAAATGACATGCACATTCCATGTTCGAAAGTATTTTAATTTTAAACCAGAACTCATTGTAATATTAAGTATAAATATAATATATATATATATGCTTACTGTATAATTTACAATGCTAATTCAAATACAAACATCCACTCAGTAATTAAGTGGAAACTTATCAAAAGCATATTTTTCGAACTAATTGTAAATAATTAATATTCTTGCTATTAAAACAAGGTTATACAGGACGAGTCAAAATTGATGTGACGAACTTTAGGGAAGGACAGAATGCACAAAAACAAAAATCTCTTATATATTGGAATCTTTCATATTTTTCTTTTATATGGGAACACGCGTACCTAATGAAGGACCAAAACAAGAAACAGTATAAACATGTTAACTTTTTTTAAGATCATATTTTCTAACAACAATTGTCCAACATGTGACTATTTTTTTTAGTAATTCACGTTTATAAAAGTTAATGCGTAGAGGATTGGTAAATATTTTCGAAGATTCCAAGTATTTCCCAACCAGGTGAAGCTATGTTCAAAATTCTTATGATGAAGTCCTCAAAGACTAAGCCGGAGTTTAATAACAATAATAATAATTGTCCAACATGTGGATACTTTTAGTAATACATGTTTATAAGCGCTAATGAATAGAAGATTGGTGAATATTTTCGAAGATGCTGAGTATTTCCCAATCCTCAAGACTAAAACCGGAGTTTCGTTTGCAAGATCATACAGAGCCTCCAAAAAAGACATTTTGAAGTCGGATAAATCTGAGATCATTTTGACCAACTAACAAGTCCTCCTATAACTATTACCACATCACTGTGCCTAGATCTAAAGTGTCCCTCTGCAGTTTGGAAATGATGTGGGCGAAGTTATGCATGCACACAATGCATTTCGTTTTGGTAGTTATAACCCAGTTTTATCCCCTCACATTCATGAATAAGCTGGTTCGTACTCAAGTCAAATTAAAAACACCACAACTGAGGTCCTCAAAGACTAAACCGGAGTTTTGTATACAAGAGCCTATAGAACCCCAAAAATGAGATTATGAGAATGGGTAAATCTGAGATCATGGCGACCGACTAATAAGTCTTCCTAGAACTATTACCATATCACTGTGCCTAGTTATGAGGTATCTCTCTGTAGTTTGAAATGACATGGGTGAAGATGTGCATCCACACAATGAAGGTAACAATTCATTTCGTTTTGGAGGTTATATTCATTTTTTTTCTAACGTTCATAAATAAGCTGGTTCGCATTTATGTCAAATTTCAATCACCGCCACTGAAAAGATGAAACATTTTTTTATCATTAAAATATTAAAATCATTCGGTTATTATATAATTAAAGTATACCAGTTTATATATGCCAACTAATTATTAAAGAAATATTTATATAGATAATCTTTATTCTTAAATTTCTTTAATACCGATATTGTATAGATAAAAAATGTTAAACCATATAATTAGAGATGTTTATCAGAAATTATTTATGTTTGAGTACAAGAGCTTAAAATTAAATACATAGACAGAAATATTTGAACATTATTTCTTAGAGACAAAATATTTGTTTACTGTTGTTGTGTCAACGTTGATGTGTGCCATATTTGGTATTTTTAATTAATCTTTCTAATTTATTTAAGCGATTAAAAAAAGTTATTTAGGATCACAACAAATAACGGTTATGTTTGTTGTTTACTTTACGGAAATAAAAATTCAGTTATCATTGTAGATGGTTAATTCGAAATTTTGTATCTTTATATCAAATAAAATTCAGTAATACTTAAGTATGTCAAAGCTAACACACGGTAAATTGTAGATGAAGCTTCTTCTTTTTTACGTCATTAATGATCATTTGTGGATTTGGCCAGTGTCCAGAACATGGCTCAAGTAACTTCCCAGAAGATGTTAACAGGAAACGAAAATTTCTAATTCTTTTATTCTAAATTATTGCAAATTTTCTAAATCTAGTCACTTCCGTATTCAGGTTTTGAATATGTACAGGAAGAAGTCTCCGCTTTATTATTTTACATTAGTAAACTATAAAAATTAGTATTTTTGAAAAATTACTATGCCTTTACTATATATTATGAAATTTTACTTAAAAATGTAATATGTGTTAAGAAAAGATTCTATATATTTTTTGATAACAAATAACAACAGTTTTTCTGTATCGATAAGGCCTAAAATAAGATATACAGCTGCTTTCATTACTATACATATATTTCAATTTTTAAATAGATAACACTATGGTTAGATATAACAATGAAATAATCAGTTTTCTTTTCGTTATCACTTTTACCAACAGCCGCAAATATTTATACACTTTTAATTAAATGAAATTATTATTATTTTTGAATTAGTTTCCTTATGTATATTATTTAAAGTATATATAATAATTAATATTCCATTTTAGAACAATTAATTTCTTTCAGCATCATTTTATTTCGATATAAAAACACTAGGATTGTTGTTGCTTTTATAGTGTTATTTACCTTTTCACCTTTATTTATTTAATTTTTTATTGCATGTCTATCGCAAGAAAAAAGTAGATCCAGTATGGGATTTATTTCATTTGTTATTATTTATAAATGATAAATAGATCCCTACCTATTTACGTAAATATTTTAAAAAGGAAAAGCATTCCTAGTTTTAAAACAATTTAATGGTAATATTTAATACGCATTAACTTAAAATAAAACTTCGTTCAAAAACTTTCTAAAACTAATTTATTTTTATTTAACTATTTCAGAGATATGTAAAGGATTTTATAAAAAAATTTGACAAAAATACTTTTAAATAATGTATTTTCATTAATATTGTTCAATTCTATGTAAAGATATTTATTAGTTAAAAATTGAATGAAAGAAATAAATTATGTACGTATATAGTTTTATGTAGGTTTCAGTTTTACCTCATGATATTATGGTTGATGTTAGCAATCGAAGAATATTTGTGCTGCAAATGTTAAGAGAAATCTCGGATAGTAATCATCGTTATATTAATTCGTCACTTGCAGTAATTGATTTCTGAACACGGTAACGCAGAGTATCAATTGTCAGTATGGGGTCATTATCATTAAATATTAATGATAACTCTCGTCAAAGCAGTAATAAATGCCATAACCGATTTTTAAAAATCGAATTGAGACGGAAATTTAAAATCTACAGATTAAAGATATTTCAAATTGTAATGATTCAACATTATGAGAAGATTTTTGAGTTTACCTTGTGACAAATTAATAGTTTTTATTATTCTTAAAAAATGGAAAGGAATTTTAAGCAATAAATTTTCAAAATATTGGTGCTTTTTTTAATAGTAAATTGCTTAGTTAATTTTCTTTATTTTTTAAAGGTATTTTCATATTGCTATAAGGTATATTTGTATTGTTCATCGGTTATTTTAATTGTATGATAAAAGATATTTCAATAATGATTATTTTATTAAAAAGTGTTATTTCTGAAAGGCTCAATAATTCATAAAATTATAAAAGAATATTTAGATTTATTCTTTATAAAATAAAATATTTAAATTTAATTTTGTACTTGTGAACCTTTTATGATCTTTCGAAAAATTAATTCCAAATTGAATTAATGAACCTTATGAAAAAAATAAATTTATTTAAAAATATGAAGATTCACTTATTAGTAATAATTTAGATGTTTGAAAAGTTATTTCATGAGCAAAAGTGTGAAAAATTTTAAACTATTATTGCATTTTACAGTAGGATTATAAATTAAATTAAATTTTACTATAGTATATTTCACCTTCTTATATTTTACTTCACTCAACTACGTTTCAAATTTGTATTTTTAAAATAATATTCTAATAGAAAATTTAAATAATTTCTAAACACTATACAGTGACTATACACTATACTGTTTAATTATTTTAACACATATTTTAAAAATGACGAAAGCACTTCATTAATTATAATTATCATATTTTAAACTATTAATATGATTTTTAAGATATTTCATTTTAAACACGATTAAATTTGTGTAATTTAGCTACAATTAAATGGAAGGTTTCTATTACAATTAGGACAATTCCTAGAATCTATTTTTATCTGTTTTTCACAATTATTTAAACAGATATAAATATGGAAAATAAAATCGGTAAAAACTATATTATACAAAAAAATACATAAATATTTTATAAAAAAGATTTTAAAGAATATTACGAAAATTGGAGCTTAAAATAAAATCAATATTATTTAGTATTACTCTTTTTAAATTACTAAGTATCACATTCTTTATTTAACCCTAATTAAAAAATTAATGAACTTATTGTAAGGAATAGAAAGTTAATCGTACTGACATATAAATGTGTTTAGATTGATAATTGAAAGGAACATATAAAAATAGATACTATTGTTGCACCAAAACTTTCGTGGAATTTTTAGGAAAATTATTTGTTATGAAAACGCATTCTTAAGAATAAGTATTTGCATGAATATTTTGTTTCTGTATAAAAATGAAATTCTTTAAATTCAATTCAGTATGGATTGACATAAAACAAAAAATAAAATTAATATTCATCAGAATTGAAATGATTATTTTATTTTTAATTAGAATAAAATAAATATGTTTGTTTCGAGATTTAAGAATAAAAGGAAAAAAATTAAACAGATTTATAAAATTTCAAATTAATTCCTTTTAAAAATAGGCATATCGGTTAAAATTTTTACTGAACTTATTTATTCATTCTAAATTTTTTTATTATAAATATATATATAAATACTCTCGGAAACTGATTTTAAAAATTATGCTACTTGAATTAAATTTATGTTTATTAAAACTCCCAGTTATTAACCAATATACTTACCGACTTTTAGCTTTTTTATTTATCTTACTAAGAGTTTTATTAATTTTTAGTATCGGATTACACTGTGTTTTCGTTAGTTACATATAACTATAGTTTAGCACTTATTTACTTTTAAACACAGAAAAGATTAGAATTACAAAATAGATTTTTTCTCTAGATAAGTTTTTTATAAACGCTGATTGTTTTATAAGCGCTCTATCTTTCAGCGTTAATTAAAATTACTTTCTACCTACATAATTTGAAAGTTAATTGATTTGAAATACAATTCCACTACATGGCAATTTTTGGTTACTCTCTTATACCAACTCTCGCCATAAAATTTTGTCGAAAACTTTAATTAAATAAGTATTGAGAAATCCCTTACAAAATTATTCAGGACAATATTTGAGGATACTTTATGCCTTAAAAATATTCCTTTCTGTATTCGGGAATTAATTTTTCAATTTCAAACACATTAACTTTATTTCATTTTAAACATTAATTTCCATTTTATTTTTTGTTTATGGAAAGCATTTCTTTAAAGTAATTTGATAAATTTTGCATTTAAGAAACAAAGTTTATCAGAACATTTACGAAATTACATTAAGTAAGAAAATACAAAGGAAATATATTTTGCAAGTAAACAATGACACTGAATGAAAATTCTCAGAAATCTGAAATTTCAGTGGTTTATAAAATGAAATTTAGACTATTTAAAATGTAGCATGTAAAGGTACTTTTCCTTCTTTATTCTTATAAACCGTAAATGTAGAAGTACAAAGAAGAAAAATAAATAAAAGGCTTTTAATATATTGAATATTTCATAGAAATTGATATAGACATTACTCTGCTTTTGAAAAATAACTTTCATGCACCTGAAATAAAATAAATGTTTTGAATTATTCATAAGCATGCAATTTTCCTTATTTCTTTTGTACACCATTGAAATTTAAATTTGTGGACAAATTAATTTATTTAACTTTTAATGATAAATATTTGAAATAAACACACACGAAAAAGTTTTTAGTCGTGAAGTATGTTAAATTATACCAAACTATGTGATTTGTATAATTTTTATTCGAAATATTTTTATCATTTTTGAAAACGTATAGAGAATATCTGCGCTAGATAATTTAGTTTAAATGCCTTTTTTATAATTTTGTAAAATTTGTCCAATATTGATGTTAATAATTTCTAATAAAAGTAAATAATCTATGAAAGTGGTTGTAAAAATATATTTTATTCATGTCAGAAAAAATTATTATTGAGGAATAACCATTTAGATATGAATCCCTTTAGCAAGTATTTGAATTTATATCTGTAGAAAATAAAATAACTGGGCGTAGGGCTGTCAGTCCTACCCCATAAAAACACTCCCTGTCTCGAAATCTGCCAGTAGGTAGACGGTCTTGGTCTACCATAGGGCTGTTGCGCCAATAAAGAAGAAGAAAAAAATAAGTTAAAAAAGCCATCACCTTTAAAACAAGGATTCGATACATCAACCTGATATTTTGAATGGATTAACTTACTCATTCAATTATTTCATCGTTAGTTATAACTAAAAATTATGCCTTCATTTATTGTATGATGTAGTAAAAATATATAATGAACATTATAGTTCAAAACGAAATTAATGCCATGGCTGCGATTAGTTTTTTTAAGGAATGTCTAAGAACTGAAATCAACTAGAATTATAAATTTTAAAAAATTTGACACATCAGGCAATGCTTTTATACTGTAACTTGTTTTTTAGAAAAATGGAAACTTCGATAAGTCTTGTTTAAGTTCTTACCTGACTGAAACAAGAATGAATTCTTTTAAAGAATAATGTGTCATTGGTTTCTGATTCAACTGCTCTTATTACTTTGTTTCAAATAAAATTAATCTTTCTTGACAAAAGTTTTTAATCAAAATCAATTACAAAAAAAAAAATGGTATTTTTAATATATTATTTTTATTTCTATCTACTCTATTTTCCACTCTATTGAGCTAAACAGAGACTCTACTGTGAAAACTCTATTGAGAAAAATTAAATAAAAGAGGTGGTGATTTATAAAAATAAACAACATTATAATTTTCAAAAAAAAATATTTGGTAAAACTACATAAATTATTAAAAATTAATTTTAAGTGATACTAAATCTACTTATTAACTATCAGGTGTTTAAGTAATAGATATTCAATTAATAAAATATTCATATTTAATAAGGTAATCTGTACTTCTATATTTATGCAAGTAAAAGCATTTCTATGATCATATGGAAATTACACTTTTACTACAAAAATAATGAAAAGTTCATTATTTTGTAATACCATCTGATAAAATTTCTACTGATTAATACATCAATTTTGTTTATATGCAGCCTTTTCACGGACTTCAAAAAAAAGTTCACTATTTTGTAATATCATCTGATAAAATTTCGGCTGATTAATACATCAATTTTGTTTATGTGTAGCCTGTCCACGGTTTTCAAAAAAAAAGTTCATTATTTTGTAATATCATCTTATAAAATTTGCATCTGCTGATTAATACATCAATTTTGTAATATCATCTTATTTTTGTGTAGCAATTTTGTTTTTACCAGCTTTTCCATGAACTCCAAAAAGTTGTTTTTAAACGTTTCCACGAAAGTTATGATGAATTCCTGGAATACTATATCCCCAAAAGGATGGCATGGAACTTTAGAACCCATGATTGGTCCCTAAAACGGAAACTTGGCAAGAAACATCTATCTATTCGCATGCAGCAGGGAAAGGCCTTGTTCAACGAAATATATGAACCCTTCATACCTACGAGTAGTAAAATTGCGACGTCACAACTTATCTCCCGCCCCCTTTTGGCAGCAATCTCATTTAGGGAATGGTGGGTTAGGTAGGTAATTCAATCGCAGGCGTTTGTCTCCTGTCGTGTAATAACTTCCGCCACCAATTAAGCGTCCCTGGAAGTAACAAGGAAGCCAGGAAAATCCCGAAATCATCCCCATAAACCACTCAGATCCGGGTAGACAAGTAGAGATGGATCGCAAACAACTTCATTTATGGAATCGTATATAAATGTGGTTCCTTCATTTAGTTTTGATTGAGGTAAGTGGTTTTAGACAGAGATGAATGGATAAGTGGAAAGCGGAAATTACTCCAAAAATTGCACATTTTATTATTCTGAGATTTATTCACTTATTTTTTGTATGACGTTATGCATGCAGAAAAGAGGAAGTATTTTTTTGTGTTTTATATTGTGGTATTATGCTGGTTTTCAGCCACAAGAGGATGTGTTCGTTGCTTTTAGCATAGATGACATCAATCTAATTGAGTGTAAAAATAAAAAATAAAAAACTGAATTAATTAATTCAGGAAATTAATCAAAAATTACACATTTTATTCTGAGATTTATTCACTTATTCAATTCCTTCTATTAGCTCACACTCTCCCTATATATATCTTGTTCAAATTTTCAATCGTTAATAAAATACTTTTTATTCATCCAGTGAAGTTCAAATACATTTTTTGAACTTGTAGTGGATGAAACTTGATGTTAATACAGTTTTTCAAATATTAATTCAGTAATTAAATTAAATTAATTAATTAAATTTTTTTAGATTTAAGTTGCATATATCTACCAATAGATGGCGCAAGATAAACTTAAAAAAATGAATGAAAATTATTTATAAAGGACTTTCTGCAATATAGTGAAAAAAAGTAGGAATTGACTTAAAAATTTGTTTTATATTACTTGTTTTTTTTTATGACGTTGTGCTCTTTTTCATCAGCAAAGAGGAAGTTTTTTGTGTCTTTTTATGTTGTGGTATTACGCTCGTTTTCAGCAGCAAAAGGATGTGTTCGTTGATTTTAGCATAGCTGACATCAATCTAATTGAGTGTAAAAGTGAAAAAAAAATCCTCTAGTTTTTATATTCTATATAAAACGGAATTAAAAATTATAGTAAACATATTGTTCAATACAAGGTATATATTGTCCAATTCAGGAAAATATTGTTCAATACAAGGTATATATTGTTCAATACAAGAAAATATTGTTCAATACAAGGTATACACTCAAGAGCCAAAACATTATGACCACCCCTACATTTTGCAATGAACTCGCCTGATGACGTGGAAGGAACGTGATCAGGTGGAAGTGGTATTTAACTGGTATTAAGTGGTGGTATTAATCCATGCCAAAGCGGTTGAAGCTGTGTTGCGCGCCAAAGGTGGGCCAACTCGTTATTGACAGGTGGTCATAATGTTTTGGCTCTTGAGTGTATATTGTTCAATACAAGAAAATATTGTTCAATACAAGGTATATATTGTTCAATACAAGGTATATATTGTTCAATACAAGAAAATATTGTTCAATACAAGAAAATATTGTTCAATACAAGGTATATATTGTTCAATACAAGAAAATATTGTTCAATACAAGAAAATATTGTTCAATACAAGAAAATATTGTTCAATGCAATGTATATATTGTTCAATACAAGAAAATATTGTTCAATATAATATACAAATTCGCATTGTAATTTATTTTAATATAAAGTAATTAGATTACATTTTTTTTTAATAAACTATGAATAATTAAATGAAAGCAAAAGGAATGACTAGAAAAAAATATTGTATATTTCAGTGTAAACAAATTCAAAAATTAAGTAATGCTTCTGTATAAGCTTAATTTTATTTTACTTCATAAATTAACAAAATTTATAAATTATTATTAATTTATTACATATTAGTTAAAACTATTATTAAAATAAGAAAAACATAAAAAATTATCATGATAAATTCATCACATAAAATTTATCATGTTTAATTATGTTAAAAATAAGTGTTATAAACTTATATAACAAAAATTAAATTATAAAATAACAATCGAAATTATTTAATAATAATCGAAATTATTTAATAATATAAAAATTATTTAATTATTTATCAAAATAAATGTTATATTGGTTTATAAATTATATAAACCAATATAACATTTATTTAGATACAGGTTATAGAGTTAATAACAGAAATAGCATTTTGTAACACAATTTTATACCCATCCTTATAATACACTGCCCTCCAAAAGTTAAGGAACAAACATGTTTTTCGAAGCTCACCATAAAAAAAAATATGACAGTAAAAATAAAAATGTATAGTTTATATAAAATGATAAAAACGAACTTTATACGAACTTTGCAAATTTATGCAAAAACGATCGCTGGCACTTTTTTCTAGAAAAGAAAAGGTATATATGAGTGAGAGAAAAATATGCGAATATCAGGCTTAATTACGCATGTAACGTTTGTTGATTTACAACTTTGTTAATAGATTCGTTGACAATAGGCAGTGGGGTCCAGCAATGGTTGATAGAAGCAGTTTTCCCGATTCGTTAAGATGGCGGTTGGTCGGATGTATGGAAATGGGGTTGTCTCAGGCTGATGCTGTTAGGGCGTCTTAATGTGCCCGCAGTGTGGTCCACCGTCTCTGGAATCAATATCAAACCGAAAGCTTCTGTGTCCAGACAAGTTCCAGGTCGACCACGAGTTACAACACCTGCAGAAGACCGTTTTATTGCTCTTTCGGCCAGAAGGAGAAGCAGCATTTTTGTGCCACTACTTGTTGCAGACCACTCTGTAGCATCAGGGAGAAGAATATACCCTTGTACGGTGCGAAGGAGTCTTCAATTCAGGTCTCTATACAAGGCGACCAGTTGTGCGTGCCCTCAATGGACGACAGAGAAGAGTCCGCTTATCTTGGGCAAGAGAAAACGTTTCCTGGACCAAAACAGCGATGGGCTCCCTGTACTATTTACAGACGAGTCCAGATTCTCACTGAGAGCGATTCAGACTTCTGTTGATCTGGAGGAACAAAGCACCAGATATCATCAATTCAACGCTGTTGAAAAGACATAGTTACCGAGGTGGTGGAATAATGGCTTGGACAAGGATCTCACTCGATGGTCACACTGACCTGCATGTGTTCCAGGGAGGAACTGTGACTGATTTGAGATATCGGGAGGAGAACCTTGATCCATATGTCAGCCCATATGCCGGTGCAATTGGCAATTTTTTCATTTTGATGCAGGATAGTGCACGACCCTCACCGAGCTGTAGTTGCTTAGGAATATCTTGAGGGTCTTAGTTTGAGTGAATGGAGTGGTAAGCTCGATCTCCAGCCTGAATCTGATAGAGCATCTTTGGTACTATCTTAGTAGACAGATTGCTGTTTAAGTCCTTCTCCAAGGTCTTTAGGGAGAGCTGGAACAATGCTTACTCTGTGTCTGGTCTTCACTTCCCATTTCGGTAACTGACAACTTAATTGACAGCATGGAAAGTCGATGCCGTCAATGCATTCAAGCAAGGGGAGGGGGCATATCCCATATTAAAACTCATTTTTGTTATGTTTCTATGACATTTAACACACAAAACTGTGATTATTATTTTTCCAAGAATGGAACTTTCCAACGAGATTGCCTTTTTTTCGTTAACAATCATTTTTGCGTTTTTCTTATGTAAACTTCTATGTTGCAGTCACTACATAACTGTTTTGTACACATGTCATCGAAATTTGGAGTTTCTACATTCATTCATTTACAAATTATGCGCAAAGAACCGGTTGTTCCTTAACTTTTGAGGGCAGTATATTTAGCAGATTTAATAAAAACATAAAAAAAGTTATTTTGAAATTAATTAAAGCTTTCTTTTTATTTCTTAGAATTTTCTTTAAAATTGTTTAAAGCTTTTTAATTCTATTCTTATTATTTTTCTTTTCTAAAAAAAAAATTATCTCTCGCTATTTCTTAATGGAAACGGGAGAATAAACCTGTTGCTTCACATTTTAAAAGAAGCACGAATAAAAAGAAAACAATTGACATGAAATTTAAATATTAGTGTAAACTTTTATAACCTTCATGTGCTTTGAATATCGAAAAAAAATTTTTTAGTTAATTATGGAATATAATTTAAAAAACTATTCTAAATGTTAATTTGTTACGGTATTGTTTATGATATACAATACTCTAGATAATAAGTCAATACAAAAAACACAAAATGGTTCTTTAAGTTAATTTGAATACTTTTCTTCTCGAAAAATATAACAAATATTTAAGGCTATTAATGTTAAGAACGGTGATATTTTTTTTTGCTTCAGGATTTAATCCATTTATCACACACATTTTCTTTTCAATCCAGCATTTATTTTGAAGGAGCGTGATCTTCGAAGATATTGATTAGAGTTCCATGGGTTTTTTCCCCCTCCTTTTTTGTTTCTTATTCTTAGGTTGCGAAAAAGATTCTTCCCGTATTAAGGCATCAAATGTTTTCCTTTAATTAAACGTCTTCTTCATTTTGAAAAAAAAAAGAAAATTGTTCCAAACTGTCTTGTCGATTTTTCTATCACAGAAGAAACTCTACTCACCTCTCTCTCTGAAACTCGAGCTTTCTCGAATGAGAGCTAAAGCTTCGTTTATTTCTCCTGGGTCGGGAGTTCACGAAAGCTGCGGTTGTTCAACTCATTAAGTCATTAGGTGATAAAAGACTGGGTAAGATAAAGCCTATCATCTTGATTGACAATATGAATTCGAATGAAAGAATGCAATTAGGTGCAATCGTCAGGAGATAACTCAATAATAGCTGAAAGAAGAGTGATATGGATTTTTTTATTTTAGGAAATCATCTTAATTTAAAGCTTTTTTTTTTTCCAAAAAATAAACATTGCTTTTAAAAATATAAAGATAATAATGCTAAAAATGTAATGAATCGTAAAATTAAAAACTATTTTTTTACAATTAAATAAAAAATTTATTTTAATTACTGCAAAAATAATTTATTTTAATATGTTTCTGAAATAAAAGGTAGATTATTTTAATTATTTTAAATATTACAGCAAACTTTATAACCTTTATGTGCTTTCAATGTCAAAAAAATTCTTTTCAAATTAATTAGGGAATATGATTTGATAAAACTATTCTAAATACTATTTTGGTGCAGTATTCTATTAAATATGATGTACGATATACTAGATAATATAAAATTCTAGTCAGTACAAAAACACAAAATAGTTCTTAAAGTTAAGAACCATTTTTGCGATTTCCATTTAATATTTTTAATTTATTTAATGGCATCCTTTACCAATAATAGATAAGAAATAAAAAGAGATATATTTATATATTCATTTATACATTTATGCATTATTTATTTATATCTTCTTTAATGATAGATAAGATAAATTTGTTTGATCTTGTTTTTAAACATAAGATTTATTTTATTTTTCGAATTCATATACAAATATGAATTTGAATGAAAAGAATACAATTAAAGTGCAATCGTCAGGAGATAACTCAATAATAGCTGAAGAAAGTGAAATATAGATTTTTTTATTTTGAAATGGTTCTTAAAGTTAAGAGCAATTTTGTGATTTCAATCTAATATTTTTAATTTATTTAATGATATTCCTTAGTAATAATAGATAAGAAATATTATTATATAAAGATATATTTATATATTCATTTACACATTTATGTATTATTTATTTATATATTCTTTAATAATAGATAAAAGAAATAATAATATATAAATATATTTATATATTCATTTATACATCTATGCATTATTTATTTATATATTCTTTAATAATAGATAAGATACATTTTGTTCGATCTTTTTTTTTTAAACATAAGATTTATTTTATTTTCAATTCATATGAAATATGAATTCAAATGAAAAGAATGCAATTACTTGCAATCGTCAGGAGATAACTCAATAATAGCTGAAAGAACATGATATGGACTTTTTATTTTGAAATCGTCGTAATTTAAAGCTTTTTCTTTTCTTCCAAAAAATAATATATTGATAATAATAATAAAATGTAATGGACCGTAAAAATTAAAAAAGTATTTTGTTTATGATTAAATAATAAAAAAAAATTATTTTTAATTTCTTAAAAATAATTTATTTTAATATAGTAAGTAAAAGAAAATTATTTTTAATTAATTTAAATATTAGGGTAAACTTTATAACCTTTATGTGCTTTGAATGTCAAAAAAATTTCTTTAAAAGTAATTAAGGAATATGATTTGATAAAAACTATTCTAAATATTATTTTGGGGCAGTATTGAATATGATATACAATAAATATTCTAGATAATAAGTCAGTTCAAAAACACAAAATAGTTCTGAAAGTTAAGAACCATTTTGTGATTTCAATCTAATATGTTTAATTTATTTAATGACATTCTTTAGCAGTAATAGATAAGATACATTTATATATTCATGTATACATTTCTACATTATGTATTCATATATTCTTTAATAATAGATAAGATATATTTGTTTGATCTTGTTTTTTAAACATAAGATTTATTTTATTTTCGAATTCATATACTATTGCCTATCATCTTGATTGACAATATGAATTCGAATGAAAGAATGCAATTAGGTGCAATCGTCAGGAGATAACTCAATAATAGCTGAAAGAAAGTGATATGGATTTTTATTTTGAAATTGTCTTAATTTAAAGCTTTTTTTCTTTTCTTCTAAAAAATAAACATTACTTTTAAAATATAATGATAATAATGCTAAAATGTAATGGACCGTAAAATTAAAACTATTTTGTTTACGATTAAACAATAAAAAAAAAAAAATTATTTTAATTCCCTGAAAAATAATTTATTTTAATTTGTTTTGGAAATAAAAGAAAGATTATTTTTATTAATTTAAATATTAGAGTAAGCTTTATAACCTTTTATGTGCTTTGAATGTCAAAAATTCTTTTAAAATTAATTAGGGAATATGATTCGAAAAACTATTCTAAAATATTATTTTGGTGCAGTATTGAATATGATATACAATATTCTAGATAATAAATTAAGTTAAGAACCATTTTATGACTTCAATCTAACATTTTTAATTTATTTAATGACGTTCTTTAGCAATAATAGATAAGATATATTTATATATTCATTTATACGTTTATGCATTATTTATTTATATATTCTTTAATAATAGATAACATATATTTATTTGTTTTTTTTTTTTTAAATATAAGATTTATTTTTATTTTAGAAAAATATCCCAAAAGTAATTTATTTTTTCAATTATTCCGCAGTATTTATTTTTGAGTGATTAAAAAGAAGATTTTTAAATAACTATAAATGTTTTTATATATTTAAATTAAATTTATTTAATCTTTAACTTTTTAGTTTTTTAGTTTTTTATTATATTTTAAAAATCTCATAGTACTCATTCTCAGATAATTTTTAGAATGTACTGGGATACTCATCGTCTTACCCTAGAGAAGGATGTAAGGTTAAAAAAAAAGTGATATTTTTAATATTAAAAGAGCTTTGCTGCTTGTGCTAATTTAAATTATAGAAATCAGAGCTCTGTTCATTAGAATTTACTTTTTAACTTCAGCACTGTTTATTTAAAATTACAGATAAAATATAAAGTTTAGATGAGAGGTTTAATGTATGAGTACCGTAAATTTTTAAAAATTTCTTTAATCAGAGACCATTTTATTTTTGATTTGAAGTACTTTTCAACAATAAATTTTCGATTGTTTCCTTTAATCTAATCTAATTTAAAATATTTAAGATCTCAGTTTTAAATGTGATGTTTAATTTTTTAATTTTAATGAGTTCTCTGAAGCAGAACAGAAGTACACTAATCACTCGTGATAAATTTCACTCTTTTCTTCTTCTCATCTGCAAGTACATTGAACAAACTTTCTGAATATTACTATTATTCTACTGCATATGTATTTAATTTTGTAAGTCCTGGCAACAATGATATATGCATATCATTGTCCTCTAGATGTTTGAATTTTTAAAATTAGATTATCCATTTATAGTAACATTTTTAAAAATAACCTTGTATAATATTACAGATCTTATAAAACTTTATTTTCAGCAAGAACTTCATATTTCATTCAATATACCACGATATGGAATTTTGACATGTATGGGTAAGATATTATTGCCTTCAGAAAATTTTTTTTTTTTCAAGGGAACTTCTCTGCTTTTTATCTTACGGAACTAAACCAGGGAAGCCTAAGTCATTTTAAAACTTTCTGTCATAATTGTCACTGGATCTATTCCCTTTTAAAGCAGTGATAGCAACGTATACCAACAGCCTGAATATCAGCCTAGTCATCATGTCTATTAACTATGTACGATACAACACGATAACAGGTTAACTAAAATTCTGTTGGGCCAATTGTTAATGTTAAAAATTCCTTTGTTGTTATTAATGCGATACAAGTTTGATTTTACACAATTAATTAAACAGCTGAATAAACTTAATTTCTAACAAAGCTCTATAACATAAAATCTATATTTAACTCAAGTCTTTCATAATCTTTATAAGTTGAAAGAACGTGAAATGAACTGAATAGATTGATCAGAAATGAACTGATTTGAAATTTAAAAAAAAAAAAATAATTTGACGATATAAATTTAAGATTCTATGTTCATCTTGAAGCCTTCAATTTCATTCACGAACATAAATTACTAAGCAGAAATTTTTATAAAAATTTAAAAATTAATTAAGTGGCTGAAGTTATGTAATCATATATTTTCTAAATTTCACTTTTGAAAATTCCTCAAGCTATGAAAAGCAAATGTTTTAATAAATCGAAGTTATTACAAAAAGTCTGTTGTTGTTCTAATGCAGCTGGCAATACATAGACAACAAAGAAGTCTAATAGTAATAATATTTTACTCTGGATAATTTTATCCTTGACTTCATACATGAAGCTCCTACAATGATACCGATTTCTCGGAATTTTTGCTGAAAAGTTTATAAGTGTTCTTGACATGCCGTCAGCCTACTATGGGAGTTGGAACCATTAGTGATGGTTTCTCGATAACTTTTCTACTACCATTTCTACTAAGATAGTAAATCGAACTTCCGATATTTGATTCATAGATGCTTCGTTCGTTCCGATCGCCTTGTTTCTTACTTAAAAAAGCAATATTTTTTCAGCAGTTTTTGACATGACAGTTCTAAGTATACCTTAACTGCTACCCAATGTTTTGTATTATATCTATTCCCTGCTTTAGAAATGAGAAATGCAGAGGTTTTTATTTCCTTTCTTGAGGAACGTGTTTTGGTGAATCTCCATTTTATTGCAAACCCAGCATTTTGTATCAGCCGATGGATTTTAGCGAAGATTCCTATTTGCGGTGAAAACACGTTGTGGCTGTAAATTTTACCCCAGTCACTTCCGAGTCTGATGTTACTTCCGAGAAAGTGAAAAATGTGTCTCGATCGACAAGCTTCCGAAAAATGGAAGAAAGATATTACATATGGATTATATATTTTTCTTAATATTCCTAGTTTCTTTCTGGTGACGAAAACACGCAAAGGAGACAAAACTCATAGAAGTGGGCGAACATAAAACAAAAGTAGATATTCTTTGAACATTTTTAGACACAGACGAAGTTAGGGCTTTCTACGCAATCAGCCAAAAAATAATGTTTAAGTTACGATTTTTGTTGTACTTCAATAAAATAATATTATATTTAAAAATGAAAGATAATAAAATCTTCAGTTATAATATTAATTTAATTTATATTTAAAGCCATCATTATATTTTTACTTTGACGGAAAGAGAGTCAAATTTCAGAGAGAAAAATCTTTTAAATTTTAAATTAATTTTGTTAATAATTCTATAGAAGCTGTTAAGTTGTCTTTTCTTATTTAGATGTAAAATAAATTACAATAAAAAGTATATATTTAACATATATATATATATACATCCTTTCTTACTTTTTTCATGCCTAATTTTTCTCTTAATTTTCAAATAGCCTGTGGGTAGTTTTTTATAATAGTCTTTTTCATCAAGCCTTTTGTAAAGTCCCACAAAGGACTACTAATAAATTCATCAATAATGAACACATTTCTTTTCTTGAACACATATCCTTTCTTTGAACACATTTTTTAGACACAGACGAGTTAGAGCTTTCTAAGCATTTAGTCAAAGAAATTGTTGCAGTTAGGATTTTTGTTGTAGTTCAAAAATAATATTATATTTAAAAGTGAAGATAATAAAATCATTAATAAATATTAATTTAATTTTTATTTAAAGCCATCATTATATTTTTACTTTGACGAAAAGAGAGCCAAATTTCAAAGGGAAAAATCTTTTAAATTTTAAATAAATTTTGTTATCAATGCTATGATAGCTGTTAGATTGTCTTTTCTTATTGATATATAAAAATAATTACTATAAAAAGTATGATTTTAGCATATATACCCTTTCTTAATTTTTTTCATGCCTTATTTTTTTCTCATTTCCAAATAGCTTCCTGATAGTTTGCTATAATAGCTCCTTTCATCAAGACTTTACAAAAAGTCGTAGTGAAAAATTTAGACTTTCTAAAACTCGACGGTTTTTACAATTGTTTAATAAACAGTAAAGGAAGATACCTTTCATTTGATATAATGAATTTTATCCATCCATCGCAAAGTCTTAGGGAATTTGAATGAAGTTCATACGATAATCGTTAGAGAATA
Source organism: Caerostris extrusa (assembly GCA_021605095.1). Classification (NCBI taxonomy): domain Eukaryota; kingdom Metazoa; phylum Arthropoda; class Arachnida; order Araneae; family Araneidae; genus Caerostris; species Caerostris extrusa. The sequence continues at coordinate 99,145 of BPLR01007459.1, forward strand.
ATTATTGATGGAATTAAGTGAGATTCTATTCATAATTTTTTCGTTAAAAGGCTAACTCGTTTTTTAAGTTCATTTCTTCAGAAAATAACCCACTAAAGGAAGAATAAACTTATTAAAGTTCCATCAATAATGAAAAGACCTTCATCAGACTTAAGAAAACTATCACTTCTTTTAGAAAAGTACATGCCTAAACGATTTCATATTTATTTCGAAAAAATACTTTTTAATTTGCAGTTTATTTTGCAATAACCTTAAAAAAAAAAGGCATATTTTTAAAATATCTATTTTTATTAATAACTTTATTTTTAACAATAACTAGGATGTGGGTTCGCACGAACTTTTGTCTGAAAAAAAGTTACTTTTGAAAATTGCAAAGTGGAGATACTTCGGATAAATCATAATATTCATAATAATCCTAATAATAAATCATTAAGATAAATGATAAATCTTGATAATTATATAATATAGTATAATCATAATCATACATACTTTTTTATCAATCGTAATTTATCATAATAATATTGAGGTACTTTTAGATAGATATTTATAATCTTTTGAATAAATCGTAATATGTTTCTAGAGTGATATTCATTTATAATTTATATAATGTAATAATTGAACGGTCTAGAAAAAAATTAAGATTTTATAAGAGTACTAAAATGATTTATTTTTTTCAAAATAGCTTAAATCTTATTATTTTGAACTTAAACAAAATATTCTGAAATCAATTGAATTTGAGTTCTGAGGTTCAATTTGAATTTGTTAATTGCATATATAGGCATTTATAAATATTTTTAAAAATAATATTACTCTGCATTAAATTTTAAATAACGAAATGAATTTATCATAAATTTTTCTTATTTGTTAAAATTCAACACAAGTAATTTATTTGTCTATATATTTAATTATGTACAATTATGAATTTATCGTGATTTCAATTTTTAAACTCGTTTTTTAATCTGTAGGTAATCTGCTATTCATCTTGCTAAAAAAAGTAATAAAAAACAATAATAAACTTATTTAAAATATAAAATATTTAGTCCCAACAATCCTATAATTGAAAATATTATATTGTTAGTTAAATAAGGGATTGTTTTTAATTAATTGCTAAAAATTAAGCAATTCTCTTACTTTGAATGCCTTAAACGAAATAATCGCTTGAATGACTCATAGAAAATTAAAAGATTTGTTTATAAGATTTTTTATTTTATTAAAGATTTGTTTATTTTTATTATGACCTTAATTAAATTTTTTCGTCAAATTTCTCATTTTTTTGTAACAAAAATGCAAGATTTTAAATTTTATTATTTGGTTTCATGTTTTATCATAAAAATATTAACCAGAGGAGACGTAATAAGAAAAGTAAGCTTACTAAAGTTCCCTAGATATCAAACCCATTCTGAAATTGTACAAACTTAGAAAACTACAGAATAAAACAATTTGCTTTTACTTTTTTTGGTTTGTAGACAAAAACAAACCTTCTTGTCTACAGTTAGGAATATTTATGAACGGAGGTTTGAGACTACTACTAGTTTTAATGTGAAGATGTTTCTCCTACACACACGAAAAGAGGTTAGGCCAAAAAGAAATGATTCAGCACTTTGAAAATCATGTAATTACAGGAATCTTCGTAACACGCAGGTTAAAAGTCACGAACTTTTTTTTGTTCTTTTTGGAAACATTAGAGAATTTTCAATCTCTTCCGCAGTACTTTAATTGTTGTTCGCCACATACCACATATTTGCTTTTTTATACAAGAACCTTTTCTTTAATTGTGTAAATATAGGTAGGTCTTTTTAGCAATTAACAGCATCCGTAGCAGGAAGCCTGTAGGTTAATCCTTTTACCTGACAGCGTTTTTTATTGTAAGTACTATTGCGTTGCTAGAGTGAAATTGTTGGAATGTGATATCTTTTCCTTCATTGTATTGTTTAGATGTAGAAGAATTTCATACTTTTGTGATTTTATGAAGGCATTTCAAGATTTGAAAATAATAGCTATGTATCTTAATGTACAAATTATATTTTTTCTAGATAGCAGTTTCAAATAGTATAAAATATTATCTGCTCGAATCTTTTAGTTATATAATTAAGTTTTTTTACAAAAAGTATATGCAATATTTAGTATGCTAAAAACTCACGATTCTGAAACTATTGAACAAAAAACTATTTAAAACATAAAAATTAACAAAATGTTGCAGTATTGTCTTTTAATTTAAACAATTAAGATTTAAGTTCTATAGATAATATTACTTTTAGATAATCTTAGTTTAAATAAGAAGATTTAGTTTGCTTTATTTAATTTTTGGAAAACCATAATATATTTAACTTGATTTTAGCAGAAGATTAAAATATAAAGCACAAATGTATCAGATTATAATATCATTGTTTAAAGCAATTGTTTCACTATAATGCTGCTGTTAGATAATCGATGAATAATGAGCCATAGCCTTTCTAAGGAAAACTAACAGGTTCGGTTACAGTTGTTGTTTAATCAATGACTGGGAATGACTGTGGGCTATTATGGTAATTTCTTGTAATACACCCTACGCTGTACGAATGTGAACAAATTCCTAAAAAGACTTTCAGGAAAGCATTATTCCTGATGGCAATGTTAGCACCTGAAATAGTAACCGTTTATGAAAAATATACCACCTTACCAGTCAATTTTCGAAAAGGCTGAAATGCAAGTTTTTACTTTTACATAATTGTTTATACATTAAAAAGCATATTTAAATTAAAATAGTATTAACATTATTGTATGCTTGTGTCATTTTTAAAAGATATATACGTTCAATTATTTAATTGGTTTCGTTTTTAACAACATTTCATTTTTGAATTTGCAATGTAAAATGTGTGAAGTATTATATAAATTTTCAATAATATTTTTAAACAAATAAAAAAGTATTAATATGAATACCACTAGATTTAAATAATAATTATTCTATAGTAAAGCACTGAAAATGGAAAATAAACATAAATTAGTAAGAAAACAAATTTGTATAAAGTTACTTTAAAACAACGCCTTTTTTGTAAAAATAACTAATTAAACCTGTTTATGAAAAAATATAGCACCACATCAATGACTTTTCGAAAATATTGAAATGCAAGTTTTTATTTTTTTTCATAATTGCTTATATATTAAAAGCATATTTCAATTAAAATAGTTGTAACATTATTTCATGCTTGTGTAATTTTTTAAAAGAATTATAAGTTCAATTATTTAATTGATTCCATTTTTAACAGCATTTCACTAAATGAAATTTGCAATGTAAAATGTGTGAAGGATTAAATATATTTACAATATTATTTTTTAAGCAAATAAAAAGTGTTAATATGAATAATAATAGATTTAATTATAATAATTCTACATTAGAGCATTGGAAATGGAAAATAAACTTAAATTAGTAAGAAAACAAAATTTTCTAAAAGTTACTATAAAACAACGACTTTTTACAAAAATAATTAAACCTGGTTATGAAAAAAAAAAAATAGCAATAGCCAAGGAATGTGATTTTTATTTCCACATAATTGCTTATGCTTTTAAAAAGCATATTTATAATTAAAATAGTTTAAACATTATTGTATGTTCGGTTTATTTTTAAAAGATACATTTCAATTATTTAATTGGTTCCATTTTTAATATAATTTAATTGATGAATTTGCAATGTAAAAAATGGGTGAAGGAATATATAAATGTTCAATAATATTTTAAGCAAATAAAAAGGTGTTAATATGAATAATAGTAGATTTCAATTATAAGTATTCTGAATTAAAGTATTGACAATGGAAAATAAATTAGTAAGAAAACAATATTTTCTAAAGTTACTTAAAACAACGGATTTTAACAAGACAATTTTAATTAATATCCATACGGATAAATAAATACTCAAACAAATTCATTAGGAAAATGCATAATACATATACAATGTATATGTATATAATATTAATAAAAACTTTATCCTAATTTATTATCTAATTATGTTTGCAGTAAAACAAGATAATTAATTACATAATTTTAAACATTTTTGAAAAAAAAAAAGATATTGATCTTCTGGAATTCTTTTATTCTTAATCTGCACATCTAGAATATTTCATGTGAAAATTAGCTATAAACTTTCATTTTAGTTTTATATTGAAAAATGTACATTGACATGATAAAATGAAGTTCTTCCAATATTATACATCGTATATATACTCTATAAGTTCTATGAACAATTCTGGGTTCCTTAAATATAAAATGCTTTCATTGCGGATGATAAAGTGCTTATAATCACGTTATCTATAAATCGATATTGTTATTTTTAACGTTTATAGTGATTCTTCAACAGAGTAATTCCGATGGAATGTTATGGTATTTCCCCACAACGTAGCTTGTGAATTGTTTCAAAATATCGCTTTATATTTATCGATTGATAAGGAAACTGAAACACTTATTTGTTTAATAATTTGTTGTATATGTTTTCAGTGTTCGTTTTTAAATAGTTTTCTGCACATTATTATGAATTTATACTTTAACTGAAACTAATTTCTGTAAGTCTAGTTCAGAATAATTAATAATCTTTTAATTCTAATTAATAACAACCCTCGATTATTAATTAGCAATTCCTCAGGCATGAATATTTTAACAGATGCATCTATGCATATAAAACGGAAAAAAATGCATTTAACTAATGCCAAATTAATGATTAGGGAATTTTCCTAACTTTAAATGAATTTCAATATTATTATTTTATATAATGCCTTTTATAGAAGGTTTCTTCTGGCTGTTGTGAAAAGTTTGGAAAACATGAATAATTGACTTTATATTAATTCAAATTCCAATTAGAATAATAAAAATAGTACTTTCTATTTTAAATGAATTAATAGTCATTATATCTCATTAAGTTTTATATCTTAAAAGCTTTAAGGAAAATGATTTAGAGTAAAAAATAAATATATAAATTTAAATATATAAATTTAAAATAATGATTAAAGAGTTCAGCATATAATTTGCAGTTTTTGAAAAATTATATTTTGATGTCTGGATGGTAATTCTTTTAATATAAAGGCATTTAATTATGGACATTAACAAAAGTAAAATTTCTTAATAATCAGATATATTAATCCATACTTCGAATTTATTTTGAAGGCAGCACTAATTACTTGAAATACGCATAAAAAGAAAGTAAAATAGAAAAGTTAGTATCACTCATTATTATGAATAAATAGTAAAAAATACGGGGCGTGAATGGTCGAATGGCTAGCGCTCTGGCGTTCGGTACCACAGGTATCGGGTTCAAATCCCGGCTTTGCCTATGGGTGTTGTAGTGGTTCGGAATCCACTTTAAGCCGTAGGTCCCGGTCCTAACAGGAGTAGAGCGTTGCGGGGGGCATTGTTACTCCGCGTCCGTATCTTCAAGTTACACGCGCCCCTGGGTAATGCAAAGTGAGTAAAACATCGGTGCAGCCCTTATTGCGAAAGATCACGGTCTATTTGCCAGCTGCATTAGAAGAAGAAAAATAGTAAAAAATACAGAATAAACAGCTTAATTTCATAAACTAACACTGCCAAGTAAACAATTTTTGAATGAAATTTGATATATATTTCCTATATATATTAAATATTATTTCATACATTTATTATTTGCTCTGTAAGTTTGTTATTTATAAGGAATGTATCTTTTCAGCCAGACCAAAATAGCTCAAAGTTGTTTTTTAATTTTACAATACTTTGATTTTGCGGTACAAATTATTTAATTAGATATGGGTTTTTAATATCTTTCTGCTATCGTTTTTAAGAAATAAACTTTTAATTTAATATTTTCTGTACTTGTTATATTTAAAAATATAATTCTGGAAATTATCTGCAAAGCTATTAGGAAAAGGCTTTTATGACATTTAACAAAAGTACATTCATCTGCTCCTAATGAAGCAGATTTAGCGTAATATTAATAGAGAATTATTCTTTATAGTGCTATAATTAAATTAAAACTTCATATAATTTGAAAAATATAGGGAATTACACAGAAATATAATTTACATCAAGTAAATGAAAGTATGTCCGTTAAGTTAAAATCTTATTGCTGAAAGATTTCACTTTTTTATTTGACAACAATGATTTTTTCATCAAATGAACACTTTTAACGTTTGAAATAATTGAAATATAACATAATTTTTTTCCTTTGGAAACTTTTGAGCTGAAAGAAAATTAACGGAACACATTTATATTGATAAAAAAAATTAACAATATATTTTTAAAGTATATATGTATATGAAAACAAACCCACTATAAAATCTGTCATTGATAACACAAATTTTCTACAATGATTAAATAAACTGCTTTGTTACAAAAATATATTTATAATTTAAAAACTCATCATTTTATATTTCGTGACAAAGTATTAAGATTATGATAACACATAACATATGCGTGACTTAATATATAAAAATTATATCCGGAACTTATTATATATTTCATTTCGTATAAATGAAAGTTAAGTAATCTTTATTTAGAAATTCAGCACACTTTTATTACGCTAAAAGTAATTATTTGATTTTCAAAAAATATGTAATGAAACACTGTTTCAAGTACTCGCATATTAGCTATAAATTATTTTCTGCTTAAATATTCTTAACTTCCAAGAATTTTTCTTAGCCTTTAAAAAGCTGGGAAAATACTTGAATTCTTTATTTTGCAAATTATTCCATTCCTATTTAGTTTTTACAAAATGGGATATTTTCACGCAACAGCTCTATAATATTCTAAAAATTCTTTTATGACAAATTAATAAAAAAGAGTTAGCCCCTTAAGTTATTTTAAAAATTTCTAGTTTTTAGCGTACTTAGATTCTTACAATACAGGTAATAATTTACAAGGATACTATTACAAGGAATACTATTATTAATACAATATTAAATTTACAGGGAATACTATTATTTGTTCATAATTTTTATGCATGGTTATTTGATTTAAAAATGCACTCGCAATATCTGTACCAAAAAAGTTACTGCTTATGTTTTTCAAAAATTTACAAATAAAGTTAATTACAATTATTTTCAGAAATATAAATTCAAATTATTTTAATTTCCAGCAATAACTATGTCTTTTTTTATTAAAAATGCTATTCCAATTATTTTGGTTGCTATATTGCCCTTCTTGCTTACAAATTAAAGAGTTTTTGCATATCCAAATCAGCACTTTATATATCACAATACGACAACGCATTCATAATTTTTATAAGCTATCATATGGAGGAATTTATAACTATTTCAGCTAGCATATTATTCCTCGTATGTAAAAAATTGTATGATTGCAATCCACAAAAATGTTTGTCTTAAGATAGTTATAAAGTGTAACGTTATATTTAAAAATTATATTTGGCAAGCAATTTGAATAAAATTATAATATCTAAGTAGTAGTTAAATAATTTATTAATGAATAGATAATATTTATTATCTTGACATATGGTTATTTTAAAGAAATTTAAAACACTTATTATAATAATTATTATAAGCTATCATATCGCGGAATATATAACTAGTTCATCTAATATATTATTCCTCATATGACAAAAATTCTATGATTGCAATCCACAAAATGCTATCATTTCAAATGTCAAATTATCATTCGGTGTAACCTCATAGTCAAAAAAAAAAAAAAATTGCAAACAATTTAAATAAAATTATCATATCTACGAAGTAGTTAAATAATTTATTAATGAATGGATAATTATTTATTAACCTCAACTATGCAATACGATTATTTAAAAAAAATTTAAAACACTAATTACTTAATGCAAAGGAAAATTTCTTTTAATAAAATGTTCTTTAATCCATCGATTTTAAATTCTTTTACAGCTATAAATGTTGTTTAGTTTTCTTTTATTATTTAAAAGCATCATAAAAATATTGACAAAAATTTTTAAAGTTAATGGCTATGATATTATAGTTAAATGTAGTAAGTTTACATATAACCATTATTATTATCATATATTAAAAAACTATGGATTACATTTAACTTTAATGAAAATCGTTATGAAAGAAAATACACTCATGTCCATAAATTAAGGATAATTCAGAATCACACAGAAATTGAACTCTAAAATAAAAATTTCACCTGTAGAATTATCACACACATCTTGAAGAAGAATATGCAAATTACAGGAAACCACCAGATGGCGCGGATAGTACGTCACAATGACGAGAGTGTAAGAAGAGGGTATATAAGGATTGGTGGCAAAGAAGTAAAATTGTTCACAAGCGCTTTAAAAGCCTTTCAGTGCAATAACCGCATAGTTATGGCACAAAGGAAGCATTTGGATGATTTTTACGTGGTAGAATTATCGGACGACTGGAATGTGGACGTACCCAGCTGGAAGTATCCGAGGAACTTGAATCGCCCAGAGTGTCATCTCCAGGCTTTGGCAACGATTCCAAGATGATGATAATGTGAGTAGATGTTACAGCACAGGTCGCTCCCGTTACAACGCTGAATGAGGACCGGTATTTAGCAGTTACTGCCAAAAAGAAACAGTAGGAGCACAGCATCAGACCTGTCTCGTCAGCTCTCTTCAGCTACCGGTACTACAGTTTCAAGGCAGACAGTGTGTACAGACGCTTAGGGCACATTGGTCTATATGCTCGTAGGACTGTCAGATGTGTTCCACTTACCGCAACTCAGTGTCGCCTGCGATTCACCTGGAGTAGAGAGCATGTCATTGTGGTCACCGCAACAGTGGTCTGGTGTGATGTTTTCCGACGAGCCCAGGTTTATAGTTTGCAGTCTGATTCTCGCCGGACTTTCATATGGAGAGCGCCAGGTACCCGTTACCACCAAGAGAACACCATTGAACGACACCGTTACGGTGGTGCAGGGATGGCTCGTTTGGGGAGGAATTATTCTTGGTTCCAGAACTGACCTGCATGTTCAGAGTGTAACGATGACAGGCCACATCTATCGGGATGTCATTCTGGAACAACATGTACGTTTGTTTCGGGGCGCCATGGGTGCTGAATTTCTGTTTATGGATGACAACGCCAGTCCTCACCGTGCAAACATTGTAGACGAATGCCTTCAATTGGAGGATATCACCCGTATGGATTGGCCAGCATACTCACCGGACTTGAACTTAGAGCATGTGTGGGATATCAATAGCCGATGAATATGCTTGGCCGTCAACCCCGAATTCCAGCTTGTCAACCTGAACTTCGGAGGGCAATGCTTGATGAGTGGTGTAATATTCCCCAAGATCAGATTGATAATTTGATACTCAGCATGCCTAGGCGTTGTAAGGCCTGTATTGCATCGTCCGGAGACATACTCCATATTAACCATCATACTAACCATGTTATACTGTTTTTGTAAATAGGTTCTTTTTGAAATTTGCTCCAGGAGTAAAAATCGCGAATTTTTATTAATTATGTCAAACATATAGCATCTTTTTTTGCTCTTTACCTTTTGTTTAATAAATAGACTTTACAAATAAATCAAATTTGTTTTTTTGTCCTTTCTTTGCCTGAACTTCATGGTTCTTAATTTATGGACATGAGTGTAGAATATGATAATTTTGATCAAGGTATAATAATATCAAATAAATACTTCCGCTAAACATCTTTTTGCATTTGTCCGTCCTTTATTACATCTATTTTATTTTCAAATGAAAAAATTAAAATATTTTATAAATATTCAGCTTATAAATTGAGAATGATGAAAACATTAAAATAAAAATCACCCAAATTTTTAAGTCTTATATATATAGTTTCCTTTTTAATGTTTTACCTTTTTGTTTACTTAAAAAGATTTAAAGAGTTTCGTTAAGAGTAGTAACTTTAAAGAACTTATGCAGTTACAATTTCAAGAAATATTTGATGGTTCTATAAAAAAATCTCAAAATTGTTGGTCCTTTAACAAAATCAAACACATGACAAAAAAAAGAAGCAAACTACTTACACATCTTCCAAAGTGATGTTAGTCAAGCGTTAGCATTTTAAAATAAGTTTAACTTTTAATTCGTTATAAAACAAAATAAAATATGATAATTATTATCAAGGTATAATAATATAAAACAAATACTTCACGGAAAACAATTTTTAGAACTGTCCATCCTTTATTACATCTAATGATGGAAAAATTAAAATTAAAATGACTTATAAATTGAGAATGATAAAAAATTAAAATAACTTATTAATATTAAACATAAATTGAGAATGATGAAAAATTAAATTGACATAAATATTCAGCCTATAAATTGAAAATGATGAAAAAATTAAAATAAAAATCACCTATACTTTTAGAACGTCTTATACATACTGTTTTCTGTTTTTTTTAATGTTTTACAATTTTTTGTTTACTTTAAAAAGATTAGAGTTTCGTTAAGAGCAGTACATTTACAGAACTTATGCAGTTAGAATTTCAAGAAATATTTGAAGGTTCTACAAAAAAAGACTCCAAATTGTTGAACCATTAACAAAAATCAAACACACGACAAAAAAAAAAAAAAAAAAAAGAAGCAAACTACTTACACATCTTCCAAAGTGATGCCAGTCAAGCGTTATCATTTTAAAATAAGTTTCTATTGACCATCGGATGTTTCCTTTTAGTAACAGGTAAATGGCTTGCATCATTTGATCTTGTTTGCAGAAGACATTGAGAAGGGAATCTACTTCGCAATGTTATCCGATCTCTAGTTGATCTTTGATAGTTAGGTTGCTGAATAGTATGTTTTAGACATGATCAGGAAATTGTTTCCATCGGTTCTTGTATTTCTTTGAAACGGGTGATGAATCTGAACTAGAATAAATACTGGACTTAAATAATTCTTTAAGTCCGGCAAACATTTGGCAATATATTTATTTTTATCAGTAGTCAACGCTGAAAACTTTTAAACAGTTTACAATAAAAGTAATAATTTAATTAAAATGAAAATAGACAGTTAATAAAGTAATAAAGTTAAAATTAAGTAAAAAAAATAATAAACTTAAATAATGCTAAATAATCAAAAATTTAAGTATAAAATAAATAAAAGTTAACTAGTTTAGTACAATTAATTATATTTGAATCAATTAATATACTGAAAATTTATTTTAAGAGAGAGGAAAAACATATTCATGGAACCTTTTTAAATACTAATTAAATGTGTTTTAAATGCAATGCTATCCAATCTCTAGTCGATCTTTATAGCTAGGTTGCTGAATAGTATGTTTTATACATGATCAGGAAATTGTTTCCATCGGTTCTTTTTTTCTTTGAAACGGGTGATGAATCTCAACTAGAATAAATACTGGATTTAAATAATTCTTTAAGTCCGGCAAATATTTATCACCGTATTTATTATTAGCAGAAATTAATTCTGAAAACTTTTAAAGAGATAAAATAAAAGTAATAATTTAATTAAAATGAAAATAAGCAGTTAATTAGTTAATACAGTTAAAATTAAGTAAAAAATAATCAAAAAGTTAAATAATACTAAATTACCAATAGTTAATGTATAAAATAAATAAAGTTAACTGGTTTAGTAAAATTAATTGTGTTTGAAGCAATTAATGTACTAAACATTTATTTTAAGGAGAGGAAAAAACATATTCATGGAGCGATTTTGAATGCTAATTAAATTTGTTTAAATGCGATTTTATCCAATCTCTAGCTGATCTTTAATAAATAGGTTGCTGAATAGTATGTTTAGACATGATCAGGAAATTGTTTACGTCGGTTCTTGTATTTCTTTGAAACTGGTGGTGAATCTAAACTAGAATTAAATTTTAGACTTAAATAATTCTTTTAAGTCCGGTAAACATTTAGAACCATATTTATTTTTATCCAAAGTTAACTCTGAACACTTTTAAACAGTTTGCAATAAAATGAACAAATTAGTTAAAATGAAAATAAACAGTTAATTAAGTAATACAGTTAAAATTAAGTAAAACATAATCAAAAAGTTAAATAATGCTAAATAATCAAAAGTTTAAATATAAACTACATAAATGTTTAACTGGTTTAGTACAACTAATTACGTTTCACGCAATTAATATACTGCAAATTTATTTTAAGGAGAAGAAAAGCACATTCATGGAGTATTTTCGAATGCTAATTAAGCATGTTTAAAAATTTTTTTAATTAATTATTGTTATAGGCTAAATATAATTTTGAGAGAATTAAAGAGTGGGAAATATATATTGTTTACAATATACTTTTTTCTGATTGTAAGAACTGGAGCTCCATGCAGGATAATAAATTGGGTTTCCGTGCTAAGGATGCACGGTTCGAATCCTGATTGTCAAAAGTGAACTGAAAGCTTTAGTCTATCTCTGATGGGGATGAGCACGATAAATCTGTAGGCCAGAAAGCTCATCTTTTGAGGCAGAGGAGGATGGTTCAAACCTCCATATGCAAAAACACTGGGATATTCATTTAAATTGTGGTGGTATAATGTGTAATGTTTGTAGCACTCCTTACTTGACGCCCCTACGTAAAGCTGAAACTGCTACAAATGTGTCGTTCTAATAGGGAATGATTCTAGTCAAAATTCATGACATTAAAAACAGAGATTTCTTTTTACTATTTTAAATTCAAATTTATTATTTCCACTAGATGGTTATAGCTTTCAATTCGATCTAGGATGAGATCGTGCATTTTTTCTACAAATATTTTACTTTGAGCTCATTTGAAACCTTTTGACGATGCAAAGCTTTTCAAGCCTACTGAAATTTTCTGCAGTTTATTTTCTATTTCAACAAAAATACATTTAGGTAAAATTTTTCTTTAATATCAAAAGGAAAAGAAGATTATAAAACAGAAAAAATCTTAGTGTTGATAGAGTTTTTATCCCTTCGTTTGGGTTATGAGACCTTCAAAAATTGTTGCAATAAAAAAAAAAATCATCAATGAATATAAATCTATAAAAAATGTTTTTATGGAAAAACTAAATACGAAAAAATATAGTTTTTTTCTAGATACTGAGAAGTCGAAACACTGGTATAAAACTTAATAAAAAAAAAATGTGTTATAACAAAAATGACTAAATAAATTTGCATTCAAATTCGTGTTTTTCAACATTTTCCTACTTCCTTTTTTAGAAATATGAGATATTCAATAAATAGCTGCAAAAAAAGTTTTGAGGAAAAACACACTTTGTATTAGTTGAATAACATGTTTTTCCCCACTGCAGCGTTAAATAAAATTAAAACCAAGAATTTTCATTTACAAAATGAAAATTCTTAAGAAATAATTCTTTCCGATATACGATACTTCCTATTTTAATAATTATATTTTGTAAATACATCTTTTATGATATGATGTTTAGATTCTGTTAGGAATATGTTTATATTAGAACATTATTATTATTATATTAGATTATTTCTTTGTTATATTAGAAACTTATTTATGATCAAATAATTTACACACCCTAATTTTAACTAATACTAAAACATTATATATTTTATGAAATTATGAAAAGAATATTAAAAAAAAAATCAATAATATTATATTAAAAGTTTGTCAAGAAAGACATTAGTAAGTTTCTATTGAAAGAAAAGTAATAATCATATAGCATGTGCAGCTGAGTAAAATAAATAAATATAAATAAAAATAAATAAAAATAAAAATAAAAAAATAATAAATGAAAAAAAAAAAAATGAAAAATAAAGTAAATAAAAAAATAAAATTAATAAAATAAAATAAATTAAAAAAATTACTTAAAAATAATCATCAGAAAATATATTTTGTTTAAATTCCAAAAAATTAAAATTATTTAGAAATATATAAAAATTAGTTATTTGGTAAAGAGTTACTTGTTTAGTCTCTTTTGCTTTGAGTGATTTAAAAATTATTTATATAGATAATAATAATAATAATAATAATCTCTTTCCTTGCTCATTGTAGTTAAAATATAATCCTTGCTTAAGTAGTACTTCTACATTTAAACAATGCACAAACTAATTTTTTAATAACTAAATATTAAGGCTTATAATAAGTTTTCTTAATGGGTTTAATTACAACAAAGAACAATTTGTATCACCATAGAAACACCTCCATTTTAAAACAGTTTTAAATTTTCAATAAATAAAAAAATATAAGAATGAACCAGCTGTAATTCAGACCCATTTTACCATATTTCCTTTTTAATACCCAATTTCTTCCCAGAAATACCACAGAACGGCTTTTTCCCCGCAAAATCTCTCGGAAAATCCCGGATTTGCTTCTCCCAGGTAGACTGAAATCATGCTCCTAATTACTCGTGTTTGGGAGTGGTTCTAGCACTAATTCCTGAGCTGCAAGTGTGAATCAAGAGACGAGTCTATAAGATGTGATGGCAGGCATTCAGTGGATATACCGCTGAGATTTGCTGTTTTTTTCCTATCTCTTTCCCTATTCGATGACCATACAAGAGTACTTAATTTTTACCAGTTGCTTTTATCTATTTATTGAGAGCACTTTCCCAAATTGCACTTCGAATACAAAGCAAGCCTATTATTACAAAGTGAAAACTTTGTAACCACTTTGAGCTTCAAACATCACGTACGCCAAGCTCTACCGTTTACTGTTTTAGAGCCCGCGACGCAAGCCGCTGAAAACAAACCGCCGTAATTCTGTTACAGTTACGAAGTCTTCTTCTAATGCCTGAATTATGTATCAAAAGAAACCGTTACCTGTATGGTTTATATTTTTATATGGAATTTTAAATGCCCTTTACGGTTGTGTGTAATCAACTCCCGGAAAAAAAAAAAAATATAGTGAAATTTGAATATTTTTCAAACTTGACTTTTAAATTAAGCAGAATTCGTATCTTGGAGGTGAAATTATAGTGTGAACTCACACAGATCATCTACTTAGTTTGTTTATTTTTCAAAGTAGATTAAAAATTTCACGGTAGAACAAAATTTCGTTAAGGATTTATATAAGTTTTTTATAGTAAAATAAGTCTTGATTTAATGCTTATGTATCAAAAGAAACCGTTACCTGTATGTTACGAAGTCTTCTTCTAATGCTTGAATTATGTATCAAAAGAAAACGTTACCTGTATGGTTTATATTTTTATATGAAATTTTAAAATGCTCTTTACGGTTGTGTAATAACCTCGGGAAAAATGTTGTGCAATTTGAATATTTTTCAAACTTGACTTTTTAAATTAAGCAGAATTCGTATCTTGGAGGTGAAATTATAGTCAACTCACAGATCATCTACTTGGTTTTTTTTTTTTTTTTCAAAGTAGATTAAAATATTTCACGGTAGAACAATGATTTATATAATTTATTATTCAATGATTTATACAATTTATTATTCAATGATTTATATAATTTATTATTTTTTAATAATAAATTAAGATTCTGAAATAATATTACTGGACTCTAGAACTTAAATTTTGTAAAACTATATTTATTAATAAGAATGAAATGACTTAATTAAAATCTTACTTAAATCCTCTTTTGTATTTAAAAATCAACGAATTAAAAATTTTTTTTATATATAAATTCTTCCTGCAAATGGTAAATTTTGTGGTTTTATAAAAAATTATCTACTCTGAACGAAACATTTCATTTGGAATTTATTAAAATCAATTTTTTAATGCTTTTATAAATTCCAGCTAAAAATATATTTTACGGTTGCTTAATAACTCTGGAAAAAAATGTAGTGCAACTTGAAAATTTTTCAAATATGACTTTTAAATTAAGCAGAATTCGTGTCTTGTAGGTGAAATTATTGTTAATTCAAAGATCTTCTTTTTTGGTTCGTTTATTTTTCAAAGTAGATTAAAAATATTTTACAACAAAATTCCATCAAGGATTTTATATATATATATATTTATAATAAATTAAGATACTGAAATAAAATTAAGAACTTAAATTTTGTCAAACTACACTTATATATAAGGATGAAAACGACTTCTAGTTTAATCATCTATTGTATTTTTAAAATCTACGAATTAAAAAATTTGTTATGTATAAATTCTTCCTGCAAAAAAAAAAGTTAAATTTTAGGATTTATAAAAGTATATGTACTGAACGAAACATTTCGTTTGGAATTTATTAAATTCAATTTTTTTATGCTTTTATAAATGCCAGCTAAAAATATCTTTTTTTTTAATATTTGCAAATGCAATTTGAATATTTTTTCAAACTTGACATTTAAATTAAGCAGAATTGTATCTTGAGGTGAAATTATAGTTAATTCACAGATCATCTTCTTGGCTCGTTTATTTTTCAAAGTAGATTACAGTCTGTAGAACATGATGGTATTTTGATGAGATATATCTTTTTTTTTTTGTAATAAAAATTACGAACCTAAATTTTGATTCAAATTATACTTATAAATAAGAATTATATGGCTTCTAGTTTAATCCTTTATTGTAATTTAAAATCCACGAATTAAAATATTTTATACATCAATTCTTCTTGCAAAAGTTAAAATTCTTAGGATTTATAAAAAATTATCTACTGTGAACAAAACATTTTGTTTTTAATTTATTAAATTTAATTTTTTAATGCTTTTATAAATGCCAGCTAAAAATATTGCATTATATTTTTTATATTCAG
Organism: Caerostris extrusa; assembly: GCA_021605095.1. NCBI lineage: Eukaryota > Metazoa > Arthropoda > Arachnida > Araneae > Araneidae > Caerostris > Caerostris extrusa. Next base: position 115,653 of record BPLR01007459.1, read on the forward strand.
CTAAGTATAATTTAATGTTTAATAATATAATTGTCCAGCTGAAGAAAATTTCCAATATTAAGCAATTTTAGTGTATTTGTTACTAAAATGCTTTAAAAATGGGAAACTTTATTGAATTATCCATACATAATCCGATTAGGAATAGTAATTTCAAATTTATAATTGAGTTGAATTTAAGATAGATGAATAAAAATATTACTTAGTAGATTATTACAGGAAAATATATTTACTTAACTGCGTAAGATATTTTGTTAGGTCAGATATCATGATAAAATATAATTACTGTAGATATCTTAACTAATAAAATTTAAGTTATAAAATTTCTGAATTCCAACAAGAGTTGTTATTAACAATCAAAAAATGTTCTCAAAATATTTGCTGCGTTTATTTCAGATAATTGGTTTTGAAAACTACTGAATTAAACGTGTTTTTAAGTACTTAAATATTCAAAAGTTTTTTGCAGAGTCAGCATTTTTATTATAAGTTTAAAATTATTGTAATTCCTTAATTTCTTTTCAAAGCATGACAGATTATTTTTATGTGAATTCATCACTGTCTATCTTTTCCTTTTTTTTTCTTTTTTCTTTCTTTTTTTTTCAAATTTTATCTTCTTTTCTTCCTTTACTATATTTTTTTTTTTTGAGGGCATCGTAAGTTTTATTTGAAAAATTAAACTGTGGTCCACAGCATCTTATTAATGATTTGTACCTTTAATAAATATATCAAAAGCATAAGTTTATTTATTACTTAATGCAAATCAACCTGCTTTTCTGATTTTTCTTTAATTATCAACAATACCTTTATTTCTTTCTGCTGTAATTTTATTATTTCCAAATCTATATTTCTTGGAAGTAATTTTTATGTAACATAAAATTGATTGCTGGTCATGCCAGCTAAAAATATTGTATTATTTTTTGTTATGTGTTCAGATAAGTTAATTCATTCAATAAATTGATCATTTTTTAATAATATCTTTTTTCCGAACTTAAGAAGATTTCTAATATTAAGCATTTTTAGGGTATTTTTTTTACTTAAATCAGCTTAAAAATTCATGTTAAATTTTACATTAATTTATGTATATTAAATATAGACTTAATTTTATAATGAACTATATACTATTAATTAACAAAAATAAATTGTTTATTTTAATTTACATTCATTAACACCTTCAACTAATTTATCATACTTTCAACCTATTTATTCCTTTTTGATGCAATCTATGTTTCCTTAATCTTTATTTTTTGCCATCGTATTCTTTGACACAGAAAATTAGTTATTGGTCATAGTATCTCACTAAACGATTATTAACCTATCAAAATGTTTATTTTAATCTACATTCAATCAACAAGTACATCTAATTCCTCAAATTTTTTTGATTATCTTTTTAATCCTTTGTGATGTAATTTTATAATTTCTTTAATTTTCTTTTTTCTTAAATTTTTTGTAATAGAAAATTAATTATCGATCATAACATTTTTTGCAAATGATTTTTACCTTTATTGAATCTGTTTGAAACTAAATTTACCAAAGAAAGCACAAAGAAATCTACAAGGTTTGATTCGGTGACGAAAAATCTTTTTCGAATCCATCTTCTAAGACTTGATCAGAAACAGATATGTTTAATTTTCCAGCGCTCCTCCCATTCAATCCATTCCGTAAGAAGGCTATGGAGGAAACAAAACCTTGTTAATCCCATGGTCGCCTGCAAGGAAAGAGAATAGAAAGAAGGGAAGGGAAAGAAGCAAAAAAAAAAAAAAAAAAAAAAAAAAAAAAAATCAAATCGAGTGAAGTCAGTATTGAGGCAGTTTGCTCATTGTGCGAGATCATAGAGGAAGAGATAAATGAAGACAGAAGCGATAGCCGCAGAGGGAACAATAATATCTGCCAGTGATCAGCTCCCCGCTTGATAAAAGACGAAAAAGAGGGAATGCAGGGAGTTCGATAATCACTGGCCACAATATCGGCCCTTGTTCCCTCACCCCCTAACACAGGCCTGCCCTCAAAATTGGGCTACTAGCCGTTGCTGACCGGTTACTTATTGAGTGTGAAAATAAACACGTTGTTACCTTCGGGAGGTCGAATGCCATAACCTGGGCAGTTATTGGAAGTACTTGGGATTCTGATTGTCAGCCAGGTTGAAACAATAAAAAATTACAACAATTGGTGACACTCAAAAGCTCTTCAGAGAGCTATTAACTTTTTTTCATTTTTTTTTTCAATGTAGGTATTGTTCTTTGCCAGAGGAAGAGCCGAACTTCAATTTGAAGTTGATGGATGTTATTAACTGTTAGGGAGCAAAATCAAGGTTGGAAGAAAAATTTTGAGGTTTCAAATAGCTACAATTTTGGATGATTACATGTTATGTCATTTGAAATAATAATTAATAAAATCAAAAGTTTAATTGTACAAAGCTGACAAATTAATATATTATGTATTTTGTTTCGAGACACTACGAAATAAGTCTCAAAGATTCCTGTGATGTTTTCATTTACAAAATTCATGCAAGACTTTTTTTATTATTTAAACTGACTAAAAATTGTTTATAATAAAAAAGAAAATATTGTAAAAACATTCACAAGAAGAAAGACTTCAATATTTCCATTATAGTTTACGATAAAATTCCCAAGATAATTAGATAAAAAAATGTTCGTGCGGGTTTTTTGAGATATATCGTAATTCTTGCAGTTCATGTCATCCTATCAGAAGGAATTTGAAGCTACCAATCAATCTAAGATTAAATTGCGTTTACTTTATAGGTGGAGTTAGCTAATTCTCCTTTTCTAAATAAAACGAAGTACTTAGTGCATATGAGGAAGTGAGTGCTAAAAATGTTTTGCCGAAATGAGTAAAACAGTTACCTTATCCCTCAATGTCTTGAAAAAGCTGTTAAAGGAAAAGTTATGTATCTAATAATATTCTTCTTGTCTTTTTATTCTATGTAAATTAAATAGCTCAGTTCATAATTAGTAGTAGCTGCTTAATTTTAAATTATAATTTTTAAAATTTTGATTACATAAAAATGTAATAAATTTGAAAAATGTAATATAGAAACATATTTCAATTTGCTTGGTAATTCATTAATTTAAAATATTAATATACTGAAATTCCCTAAAACTGCAACAATTGAAATTTCTATTATGATAATAAAGACCTTTGTTAAGAAATTTCATAAATAATACTAACAAAATGACATTGAGATTAATTTAATGAAAGAAATTTAATATGTATAACTTTGACTGAAATTATATAATTTATTGTAAAGGGGGTATCATTTATTGTGCTTTGTAAAATACCGAATTTTTCTTTGGTTCTTCAAAGAATAAACAAAAGTCCAAATTAAAATATTTTTTATTTTGGTCAAAATCTTTATTTTTATAACTAGTTTGTATCAATATATAATATGTTAAGTAAAAGATATTTGAATTTTAAATGATTACATTGATCTAAATGATTATACAATGGAAATTAATAAAAAAATTCTTAGTATTATTTTAAGTTCAAGTCATCAAAGTATAATAAAAACACTATAAAAGATGTATCTGATCACTGAAATCAATATTATTCGAATCTTGTTTATCTATTTTGGCCCGAATATTGATTGCACCATCAGATATTTCTTTTTTACGTGATTTTGTCTAAACTTTTCGGTTTTAAGTTACAAGAGGAATTACTTTAATTAAAAGAAAGACATGGTTATTCAAATACTGGTTCTTTCCTACCAGAATTTTTTTTAATTCCAGTAATTCATCGAAGCTTTCCTAAAAGAACATGTGTCAATCTTCTCCATATGTACTCCCTTACACGTTACCGCCCTACTTAATTGCACCTGATGTCAAATACTTCTCAAAAGTTATCGCGAATTAAACATAATCCACTAATTGATAACCGCCGACCCAACAGACGTCCCGATTCGTATGAACAAAAATGATACCTTGAGCCAACTGACATCGCCCTTTCAACTAAAAACCAAGGATCTACCTTATTCCCAAAGAATAATAAGAACAGAAGAGCTAAATACATAGAATATTAGAACAATCCCTGACTCTTCGAACAATTCCGTCGAGGATTCCACAATGGCAGCATTCCTGAGGGA